>CM064062.1:26591287-26787082 GCA_032594955.1 Panicum miliaceum | reverse complement strand
GTAATCCTGTTGCGTTGTTTGACAAACAAAGGATTTTAGTCCTTTACAAAAAAAAAGAAGAAGAAAAAAAAGAAAACAAAGTGAAAAAAAACAGAAAAGAAAAGAAAAGAAACGAAAAAGAAGAAAGGGGCTGATCCATCTTTTGTGTTCCTGCTGTTTCGGTTGGTGCTTTGTGACTTCATTTGTGTCCAGGCTCGCGCCTCTAGTACAGTCTATGCTAGGACCAGCACAGTACCACCGTTGAACAATTATTCAACTTGCTTTTCTGACTAACGTGGTGCTAGTATTTTTCCCTTGATCAGCCCACCTACAGCTCCACATACTCGACTATAGCTTGACAGTTTTCGGTTGCTAAGGCGCAGCGTCCTTGGAAGGCTGTAGTCGGGCCGTGAACGTCGCCTCCATCTCAAATCGAGTTATCCCCCGCCTCTCATCGAAAGATCGGGAACAAACCCTAGCGGGTTCACATTATTTTGCACCAACTTTCGTGCTGTAACGAATGGTCTGAAACGCACCAAAACATGAGTTTTGGGTCCAATGGGGTGGATCGGGTGCGTTCGTTGTCAAAAGTTCCGACGCGACTTCGTTGCACGAACTTTTGCACTAATTGCACGACTTCGGCCCCGTTTTGCACCGATTTTTGTGGTGTCACAAAACGGTCCGAAACGCACCAAAACATGAGTTTAGGGTCCAATGGGATGGATCCGGTGCGTTCCTTGCGAAAAATTCGGACGCGATATTTTGCGGAAACTTTTGCACTAATTCCACCACTTCGGCCCGTTTTGCACCGACTTTCATGCAGTAACGAAACGGTCCAAAACGCACCAAAACATGGGTTTTGCACAAACTTTTGCACTAATTGCAACAGTTCGGCCCCGTTTTGCACCAAGTTTCATGAAGAAACGAAATGGTCCGAAACGCACCAAAACATGAGTTTAGTGTCCAATGGGGTGGATCGGGTGCGTTCATTGCGAAAAGTTCCGACGTGACTTCGTTGCACGAACATTTGCACTAATTGCACCAGTTCGGCCCCGTTTTGCACCAACTTTCGTGCCGTAACAAATGGTCCGAAATGCACCGA
Source organism: Panicum miliaceum (assembly GCA_032594955.1). NCBI lineage: Eukaryota > Viridiplantae > Streptophyta > Magnoliopsida > Poales > Poaceae > Panicum > Panicum miliaceum. The sequence goes on along the minus strand of CM064062.1, from coordinate 26,786,001 downwards.
AACATGAGTTTAGGGTCCAATGGGGTGGATCGGGTGCGTTCGTTGCGAAAAGTTCCAACGCCACTTCGTTGCACGAACATTTGCACTAATTGCACAAGTTCGGACCCGTTTTGCACCAACTTTCGTGCCGTAACGAATGGTCTGAAACGCACCAAAACATGAGTTTTGGGTCCAATGGGGTGGATCGGGTGCGTTCGTTGTGAAAAGTTCCGACGCGACTTCGTTGCACGAACATTTGCACTAATTGCACGACTTCGGCCCCGTTTTGCACCGATTTTCGTGGTGTCACAAAACGGTCCGAAACGCACCAAAACATGAGTTTAGGGTCCAATGGGATGGATCGGGTGCGTTCCTTGCGAAAAATTCGGACGCGATATTTTGGCAAACTTTTGCACTAATTCCACCACTTCGGCCCGTTTTGCACCGACTTTCATGCAGTAACGAAACGGTCCGAAACGCACCAAAACATGACTTTTGCACGAACTTTTGCACTAATTGCAACAGTTCGGCCCCATTTTGCACCAAGTTTTGTGAAGAAACGAAATGGTCCGAAACGCACCAAAACATGAGTTTAGTGTCCAATGGGGTGGATCGTGTGCGTTCGTTGCAAAATGTTCCGACGCCACTTCGTTGCACGAACATTTGCACTAATTACACCAGTTCGGCCCCGTTTTGCTCCAACTTTCGTGCCGTAACGAATGGTCCGAAACGCACCGAAACATGAGTTTAGGGTCCAATGGGGTGGATCGGGTGTGTTCGTTGCGAAAAGTTCCGACGCGACTTTGTTGCAGGAACTTTTGCACTAATTGCACGACGTTGGCCCCGTTTTGCACCGATTTTCATGTTGTAACAAAACGGTCCGAAACGCACCAAAACATGAGTTTCGGGTCCAATGGGATGCATCGAGTGCGTTCGTTGCGAAAAATTCGGACGCGACATTTTGCGCGAACTTTTGCACTAATTCCACCAGTTCGGCCCGTTTTGCACCGACTTTCAAGCAAAAATGAAACGGTCCGACGCACCAAAACATGAGTTTTGCACGAACTTTTGCGCTAATTGCACAAGTTCGGCCCCGTTTTGCACCAACTTTCGTGCAGTAATGAAACGGTCCGAAATGCACCAAAACATGAGTCCAATGGGGTGGATCGGGTGCGTTCATTGCGAAAAGTTCCGACGTGACTTCGTTGCACGAACATTTGCACTAATTGCACCAGTTCGGCCCCGTTTTGCACCAACTTTCGTGCAGTAACGAAACGGTCCGAAACGCACCAAAACATGAGTTTAGGGTCCAATGGGGTGGGTCGGGAGCGTTCGTTTCGAAAAATTCGGACGTGACTTCGTTGCACGAACTTTTGCACTAGTTGCACAAGTTCGGCCCCGTTTTGCACCAACTTTCGTGAAGAAACGAAATGGTCCGAAACGCACCAAAATATGAGTTTAGGGTCCAATGGGGTGGATCAGGTGCGTTCGTTGCGAAAAGTTCCAACGCCACTTCGTTGCACGAACATTTGCACTAATTGCACAAGTTCGGACCTGTTTTGCACCGTCTTTCGGGCCGTAACGAATTGTCTGAAATGCACCAAAACATGAGTTTAGGATCCAATGGGGTGGATCGGGTGCGTTCGTTGTGAAAAGTTCCGACGCGACTTCGTTGCACGAACTTTTGCACTAATTGCACGACTTCGGCCCCGTTTTGCACCGATTTTCGTGGTGTCACAAAACGGTCTGAAACGCACCAAAACATGAGTTTAGTGTCCAATGGGATGGATCGGGTGCGTTCCTTGCGAAAAATTCGGACGCGATATTTTCGCAAACTTTTGCACTAATTCCACCACTTCGGCCCGTTTTGCACCTACTTTCATGAAGTAACGAAATGGTCCGAAACGCACCAAAACATGAGTTTTGCACGAACTTTTGCACTAATTGCACCAGTTCGAGCCAGTTTACACTGACTTTCATGGTTGAATGAAATAGTCTGAAATGCAACATGATTTCAGGGTCCAATTGGGTGGATCAGGTGCGTTCGTTGCAAAAAAATGTGACGTGACTTCGTTGCACGAAACTTTTGCACTAATTGCACCAGTTCGGCCCCGTTTTGCACCAACTTTCGTATAGAAACGAAATGGTCCGAAACGCACCAAAACATGAGTTTAGGGTCCAATGGGTGGATCGGGTGCGTTCATTGCGAAAAGTTCCGACGTGACTTCGTTGCACGAACATTTGCACTAATTGCACCAGTTCGGCCCCGTTTTGCACCAACTTTCGTGCCGTAACAAATGGTCCGAAACGCACCGAAACATGAGTTTAGGGTCCAATGGGGTGGATCGGGTGCGTTCGTTGCGAAAAGTTCCAACGCCACTTCGTTGCACGAACATTTGCACTAATTGCACAAGTTCGGACCCGTTTTGCACCAACTTTCGTGCCGTAACGAATGGTCTGAAACGCACCAAAACATGAGTTTTGGGTCCAATGGGGTGGATCGGGTGCGTTCGTTGTGAAAAGTTCCGACGCGACTTCGTTGCACGAACATTTGCACTAATTGCACAAGTTCGGACCCGTTTTGCACCAACTTTCGTGCCGTAACGAATGGTCTGAAACGCACCAAAACATGAGTTTTGGGTCCAATGGGGTGGATCGGGTGCGTTCGTTGTGAAAAGTTCCGACGCGACTTCGTTGCACGAACTTTTGCACTAATTGCACGACTTCGGCCCCGTTTTGCACCGATTTTCGTGGTGTCACAAAACGGTCCGAAACGCACCAAAACATGAGTTTAGGGTCCAATGGGATGGATCCGGTGCGTTCCTTGCGAAAAATTCGGACGCGATATTTTGCGGAAACTTTTGCACTAATTCCACCACTTCGGCCCGTTTTGCACCGACTTTCATGCAGTAACGAAACGGTCCGAAACGCACCAAAACATGGGTTTTGCACAAACTTTTGCACTAATTGCAACAGTTCGGCCCCGTTTTGCACCAAGTTTCATGAAGAAACGAAATGGTCCGAAACGCACCAAAACATGAGTTTACTGTCCAATGGGGTGGATCGGGTGCGTTCATTGCGAAAAGTTCCGACGTCACTTCGTTGCACGAACATTTGCACTAATTGCACCAGTTCGGCCCCGTTTTGCACCAACTTTCGTGCCGTAACAAATGGTCCGAAACGCACCGAAACATGAGTTTAGGGTCCAATGGGGTGGATCGGGTGCGTTCGTTGCGAAAAGTTCCAACGCCACTTCGTTGCACGAACATTTGCACTAATTGCACAAGTTCGGACCCGTTTTGCACCAACTTTCGTGTCGTAACGAATGGTCTGAAACGCACCAAAACATGAGTTTTGGGTCCAATGGGGTGGATCGGGTGCGTTCGTTGTGAAAAGTTCCGACGCGACTTCGTTGCACGAACATTTGCACTAATTGCACAAGTTCCGACCCGTTTTGCACCAACTTTCGTGCCGTAACGAATGGTCTGAAACGCACCAAAACATGAGTTTTGGGTCCAATGGGGTGGATCGGGTGCGTTCGTTGTGAAAAGTTCCGACGCGACTTCGTTGCACGAACTTTTGCACTAATTGCACGACTTCGGCCCCGTTTTGCACCGATTTTCGCGGTGTCACAAAACGGTCCGAAACGCACCAAAACATGAGTTTAGGGTCCAATGGGATGGATCGGGTGCGTTCCTTGCGAAAAATTCGGACGCGATATTTTGGCAATCTTTTGCACTAATTCCACCACTTCGGCCCGTTTTGCACCGACTTTCATGCAGTAACGAAACGGTCTGAAACGCACCAAAACATGAGTTTTGCACGAACTTTTGCACTAACTGCAACAGTTCGGCCCCGTTTTGCACCAAGTTTTGTGAAGAAACGAAATGGTCCGAAACGCACCAAAACATGAGTTTAGTGTCCAATGGGGTGGATCGTGTGCGTTCGTTGCAAAATGTTCCGACGCCACTTCGTTGCACGAACATTTGCACTAATTGCACCAGTTCGGCCCCGTTTTGCTCCAACTTTCGTGCCGTAACGAATGGTCCGAAACGCACCGAAACATGAGTTTAGGGTCCAATGGGGTGGATCGGGTGTGTTCGTTGCGAAAAGTTCCGACGCGACTTTGTTGCAGGAACTTTTGCACTAATTGCACGACGTTGGCCCCGTTTTGCACCGATTTTCATGTTGTAACAAAACGGTCCGAAACGCACCAAAACATGAGTTTAGGGTCCAATGGGATGCATCGAGTGCGTTCGTTGCGAAAAATTCGGACGCGACATTTTGCGCGAACTTTTGCACTAATTCCACCAGTTCGGCCCGTTTTGCACCGACTTTCAAGCAGTAATGAAACGGTCCGACGCACCAAAACATGAGTTTTGCACGAACTTTTGCGCTAATTGCACAAGTTCGGCCCCGTTTTGCACCAACTTTCGTGCAGTAATGAAACGGTCCGAAATGCACCAAAACATGAGTCCAATGGGGTGGATCGGGTGCGTTCATTGCGAAAAGTTCCGACGTGACTTCGTTGCACGAACATTTGCACTAATTGCACCAGTTCGGCCCCGTTTTGCACCAACTTTCGTGCAGTAACGAAACGGTCCGAAACGCACCAAAACATGAGTTTAGGGTCCAATGGGGTGGATCGGGAGCGTTCGTTGCGAAAAATTCGGACGTGACTTCGTTGCACGAACTTTTGCACTAGTTGCACAAGTTCGGCCCCGTTTTGCACCAACTTTCGTGAAGAAACGAAATGGTCCGAAACGCACCAAAATATGAGTTTAGGGTCCAATGGGGTGGATCAGGTGCGTTCGTTGCGAAAAGTTCCAACGCCACTTCGTTGCACGAACATTTGCACTAATTGCACAAGTTCGGACCTGTTTTGCACCGTCTTTCGGGCCGTAACGAATTGTCTGAAATGCACCAAAACATGAGTTTAGGGTCCAATGGGGTGGATCGGGTGCGTTCGTTGTGAAAAGTTCCGACGCGACTTCGTTGCACGAACTTTTGCACTAATTGCACGACTTCGGCCCCGTTTTGCACCGATTTTCGTGGTGTCACAAAACGGTCTGAAACGCACCAAAACATGAGTTTAGTGTCCAATGGGATGGATCGGGTGCGTTCCTTGCGAAAAATTTGGACGCGATATTTTCGCAAACTTTTGCACTAATTCCACCACTTCGGCCCGTTTTGCACCTACTTTCATGCAGTAACGAAATGGTCCGAAACGCACCAAAACATGAGTTTTGCACGAACTTTTGCACTAATTGCACCAGTTCGAGCCAGTTTACACTGACTTTCATGGTTGAATGAAATAGTCCGAAATGCAACATGATTTCAGGGTCCAATTGGGTGGATCAGGTGCGTTCGTTGCAAAAAAATGTGACGTGACTTCGTTGCACGAAACTTTTGCACTAATTGCACCAGTTCGGCCCCGTTTTGCACCAACTTTCGTATAGAAACGAAATGGTCCGAAACGCACCAAAACATGAGTTTAGGGTCCAGTGGGTGGATCGGGTGTGTTCGTTGCGAAAAATTCTGACGTGACTTTGTTGCAGGAACTTTTGCACTAATTGAACTAGTCCGGCCCCGTTTACCTCCGACTTTCGTGCAGTAACGATACGGTCTGAAACCCAACAAAACATGAGTTTAGGGTCCAATGGGGTGGATCGGGTGCATTCATTGCAGAAAATTCTGACGCGACTTCGTTGAACGAACTTTTGCACTAATTCCACCAGTTCGGCCCGTTTTGCACCGACTTTCATGCAGTAATGAAAAGGTCCGAAACGCACCAAAACATGAGTTTTGCACGAACTTTTGCGCTAATTGCACAAGTTCGGCACCGTTTTGCACCAACTTTCGTGCAGTAATGAAACGGTCCGAAACGCACCAAAACATGAGTCCAATGGGGTGGATCGGGTGTGTTCGTTGTAAAAAAATCCGACGCGACTTCTTTACACGAACTTTTGCACTAATTGCAGCAATTCGGCCCCGTTTTGCACCAACTTTCGTGCAGAAACGAAATGGTCCGAAACGCACCAAAACATGAGTTTAGGGTCCAATGGGGTGGATCGGGTGCGTTCGTTGCGAAAAATTCCAACGTGACTTCGTTGCACGAACTTTTGCACTAATTGCACTAGTTCGGCCCCGTTTAATCCGACTTTCGTGCAGTAACGATACGGTCTGAAACCCAACAAAACATGAGTTTAGGGTCCAATGGGGTGGATCGGGTGCATTCATTGCAGAAAATTCTGACGCGACTTCGTTGAACGCACTTTTGCACTAATTGCACCAGTTCGAGCCAGTTTACATTGACTTTCATGGTCGAATGAAATAGTCCGAAATGCTCTAGAACATGATTTCAGGGTCCAATTGGGTGGATCAGGTGCGTTCGTTGTAAAAAAATGTGACGTGACTTCGTTGCACGAAACTTTTGCACTAATTGCACCAGTTCGGCCCCATTTTGCACCGACTTTCGTGCAGTAACGAAACGGTCCGAAACGCACCAAAACATGAGTTTTGCACGAACTTTTGCGCTAATTGCACAAGTTTGGTCCCGTTTTGTACCAACTTTCATGCAGTAATGAAACGGTCCGAAACGCACCGAAACATGAGTCCAATGGGGTGGATCGGGTGCGTTCGTTGCAAAAAAATCCGACGCGACTTCGTTGCATGAACTTTTGCACCAATTGCACCAGTTCGGCCCAGTTTTGCATTGACTTTCGTGCCGTAACGAAACAGTCCGAAACGCAACAAAACATGAGTTTAGGGTCCAATGGGGTGGATCGGGTGCGTACGTTGCAAAAATTCCGACGCAACTTCTTTACACGAACTTTTGCACTAATTGCAGCAATTCGGCCCCGTTTTGCACCAACTTTCGTGCAGAAACGAAATGGTCCGAAACGCAACAAAACATGAGTTTAGGGTCCAATGGGGTGGATCGGGTGCGTACATTGCAAAAAATTCCGACGCGACTTTTTTGCACGAACTTTTGCACTAATTGCACCACTTCGGCCAAGTTTTGCACCAACTTTCGTGAAGAAATGAAATGGTCCGAAACGCACAAAAACATGAGTTTAGGGTCCAATGGGGTGGATCGGGTGCGTTCGTTGCGAAAAGTTCCGACCCCACTATGTTGCACGAACATTTGCACCAATTGCACCAGTTCGGCCCCGTTTTGCACCAACTTTCGTGCCGTAACGAATGGTCCGAAACGCACCAAAACATGAGTTTAGGGTCCAAAGGGGTGGATCGGGTGCGTTCATTGCGAAAAGTTCCGACGCGACTTCGTTGCACGAACTTTTGCACTAATTGCATGACTTCGACCCCGTTTTGCACCGATTTTCGTGTTGTAACAAAACGGTCCGAAACGCACCAAAACATGAGTTTACGGTCCAATGGGATGCATCGGGTGCGTTCGTTGCGAAAAATTCGGACGCGACATTTTGCGCGAACTTTTGCACTAATTGCACCTGATCGGCCCGTTTTGCACCGACTTTCATGTAGTAACGAAACGGTCCGAAACGCACCAAAACATGAGTTTTGCACGAACTTTTGTGCTAATTGCACAAGTTCAGCCCCGTTTAGCACCGAATTTCGTGCAGTAATGAAACGGTCCGAAACGCACCAAAACATGAGTCCAATGGGGTGGATCGGGTGCGTTCGTTGCAAAAAAATCCGACGGGACTTCGTTGCATGAACTTTTGCACCAATTGCACCAGTTCGGCCCAGTTTTGCATTGACTTTCGTGCTGTAACGAAACAGTCCGAAACACAACAAAAGATGAGTTTAGGGTCCAATGGGATGGATCGGGTGCGTACGTTGCAAAAAATTCCGACGTGACATCTTTACACGAACTTTTGCACTAATTGCACCAGTTCGGCCCCGTTTAGCACCACCTTCGTGCACAAACGAAATGGTCCGAAACGCACCAAAACATGAGTTTAGAGTCCAATGGGGTGGATCGGGTGCGCTCGTTGCGAAAAATTCCGACGTGACTTCATTGCACGAACTTTTGCACTAATTGCACTAGTTCGGCCCCGTTTAATTCCGACTTTCGTGCAGTAACGATACGGTCTGAAACCCAACAAAACATGAGTTTAGGGTCCAATGGGGTGGATCGGGTGCATTCATTGCAAGAAAATTCTGACGCGACTTCGTTGAACGAACTTTTGCACTAATTGCACCAGTTCGAGCCAGTTTTGCACTGACTTTCATGGTCGAATGAAATAGTACGAAATGCTCCAGAATATGAGTTCAGGGTCCAATTGGGTGGATCAGGTGCGTTCGTTGCAAAAAAATGTGACGTGATTTCGTTGCACGAAACTTTTGCACTAATTGCACCAGTTCGGCCCCATTTTGCACCAACTTTCGTGCAGAAACGAAATGGTCCGAAATGCACCAAAACATGAGTTTAGGGTCCAATGGGGTGGATCGGGTGCGTTCGTTGCGAAAAATTCCGACGTGACTTCATTGCACGAACTTTTGCACTAATTGCACTAGTTCGGCCCCGTTTAACTCCGACTTTCGTGCAGTAACGATACGGTCTGAAACCCAACAAAACATGAGTTTAGGGTCCAATGGGGTGGATCGGGTGCATTCATTGCAGAAAATTCTGACGCGACTTCGTTGAACGAACTTTTGCACTAATTGCACCAGTTCGAGCCAGTTTTGCACTGACTTTCATGGTTGAATGAAATAGTCCGAAATGCTCCAGAACATGATTTCAGGGTCCAATAGGGTGGATCAGGTGCGTTCGTTGCAAAAAAATGTGACGTGACTTCGTTGCACGAACTTTTGCACTAATTGCACCAGTTCGGCCACGTTTTGCACCAACTTTCGGGCCGTAACGAAATGGTCCGAAACACACAAAAACATGAGTTTAGGGTCCAATGGGGTGGATCGGGTGCGTTCGTTGCGAAAAATTCTGACGTGACTTCGTTCCACGAACTTTTGCACTAATTGCACCAGTTCGGCCCCGTTTAGCACCAACTTTCGTGCCGTAACGAAATGGTCCGAAACACACCAAAACATGAGTTCAGGGTCCAATGGGGTGGATCGGGTGCGTTCGTTGCGAAAAATTCTGACGTGACTTCGTTGCACGAACTTTTGCACTAATTGCACCAGTCCGGCCCCGCTTTCCTCCGACTTTCGTGCAGTAACGATACGGTCTGAAACCCAACAAAACATGAGATTAGGGTCAAATGGCGTGGACCCGGTGCATTCATTGCAGAAAATTCTGACGCGACTTCATTGAACGAACTTTTGCAGTAAATGCACTAGTTCGGCTCCGTTTTGCACCAACTTTCGTGCAGTAACGAAACGGTCCGAAACGCACCAAAACATGAGTTTTGCACGAACTTTTGCGCTAATTGCACAAGTTCGGCCCCGTTTTGCACCAACTTTCATGCAGTAATGAAACGGTCCGAAACGCACCGAAACATGAGTCCAATGGGGTGGATCGGGTGCGTTCGTTGCAAAAAAATCCGACGCGACTTCGTTGCATGAACTTTTGCACCAATTGCACCACTTCGGCCCAGTTTTGCATTGACTTTCGTGCCGTAACGAAACAGTCTGAAACGCAACAAAACATGAGTTTAGGGTCCAATGGGGTGGATCGGGTGCGTACGTTGCAAAAAATTCCGACGCAACTTCTTTACACGAACTTTTGCACTAATTGCAGCAATTCGGCCCCGTTTTGCACCAACTTTCGTGCAGAAACGAAATGGTCCGAAACGCAACAAAACATGAGTTTAGGGTCCAATGGGGTGGATCGGGTGCGTACGTTGCAAAAAATTCCGACACGACTTTTTTGCACGAACTTTTGCACTAATTGCACCAGTTCGGCCTCGTTTTGCACCAACTTTCGTGAAGAAACGAAATGGTCCGAAACGCACAAAAACATGAGTTTAGGGTCCAATGGGGTGGATCGGGTGCGTTCGTTGCGAAAAGTTCCGACCCCACTATGTTGCACGAACATTTGCACTAATTGCACCAGTTCGGCCCCGTTTTGCACCAACTTTCGTGCCGTAACGAATGGTCCGAAACGCACCAAAACATGAGTTTAGGGTCCAATGGGGTGGATCGGGTGCGTTCGTTGCGAAAAGTTCTGACGCGATTTCGTTGCACGAACTTTTGCACTAATTGCATGACTTCGGCCCCGTTTTGCACCGATTTTCGTGTTGTAACAAAACGGTCCGAAACGCACCAAAACATGAGTTTAGGGTCCAATGGGATGGATCGGGTGCGTTCGTTGCGAAAAATTCGGACGCGACATTTTGCACGAACTTTTGCACTAATTCCACCTGTTCGGCCCGTTTTGCACCGACTTTCATGTAGTAACGAAACGGTCCGAAACGCACCAAACCATGAGTTTTGCACGAACTTTTGCGCTAATTGCACAAGTTCAGCCCCGTTTTGCACCAACTTTCGTGCAGTAATGAAACGGTCCGAAACGCACCAAAACATGAGTCCAATGGGGTGGATCGGGTGCGTTCGTTGCAAAAAAATCCGACGGGACTTCGTTGCATGAACTTTTGCACCAATTGGACCAGTTCGGCCCAGTTTTGCATTGACTTTCGTGCTGTAACGAAACAGTCCGAAACACAACAAAAGATGAGTTTAGGGTCCAATGGGATGGATCGGGTGCGTACGTTGCAAAAAATTCCGACGTGACTTCTTTACATGAACTTTTGCACTAATTGCACCAGTTCGGCCCCGTTTAGCACCACCTTCGTGCAGAAACGAAATGGTCCGAAACGCACCAAAACATGAGTTTAGAGTCCAATGGGGTGGATCGGGTGCGCTCGTTGCGAAAATTTCCGACGTGACTTCATTGCACGAACTTTTGCACTAATTGCACTAGTTCGGCCCCGTTTAACTCCGACTTTCGTGCAGTAACGATACGGTCTGAAACTCAACAAAACATGAGTTTAGGGTCCAATGGGGTGGATCGGGTGCATTCATTGCAGAAAATTCTGACGCGACTTCGTTGAACGAACTTTTGCACTAATTGCACCAGTTCGAGCCAGTTTTGCACTGACTTTCATGGTCGAATGAAGTAGTCTGAAATGCTCCAGAATATGAGTTCAGGGTCCAATTGGGTGGATCAGGTGCGTTCGTTGCAAAAAAATGTGACGTGACTTCGTTGCACGAAACTTTTGCACTAATTGCACCAGTTCGGCCCCATTTTGCACCGACTTTCGTGCAGTAATGAAACGGTACGAAACGCACCAAAACAAGAGTTTATGGTCCAATGGGGTGGATCGGGTGCGTTCATTGTGAAACATTCCGACGCGACATTTTGCGCGAACTTTTGCACTAATTCCACCAATTCGGCCCCGTTTTGAACGACTTTCATGCAATAACGAAACGGTCCGAAATGCACCAAAACATGAGTTTTGCATGAACATTTGCGCTAATTGCACAAGTTCAGCCCCGTTTTGCACCGACTTTCATGCAGTAATGAAACTGTCCGAAACGCACCAAAACATGAGTTTAGGGTCCAATGGGGTAGATCGCGTGCGTTCGTTGCGAAAAAATCCGATGCGACTTCATGGCAGAAAATTTTGCACCAATTGCACCAGTTCGGCCCAGTTTTGCATTGAATTTCGTGCCGTAATGAAACAGTCCGAAACGCAACAAAACATGAGTTTAGGGTCCAATGGGGTGGATCGGGCGCGTACGTTACAAAAAATTCCGACGCGACTTCTTTACACGAACTTTTGCACTAATTGCAGCAATTCGGCCCCGTATTGCACCAACTTTCGTGCAGAAACGAAATGATCCGAAACGCACCGAAACATAAGTTTAGGGTCCAATGGGGTGGATCGGGTGCGTTCGTTGCGAAAAATTCCGACGTGACTTCGTTGCACCATCTTTTGCACTAATTGCACCAGTTCGGCCCCGTTTTCCTCCGACTTTCGTGCAGTAACGATACGGTCGGAAACCGAACAAAACATGAGTTTAGGGTCCATTGGCGTGGATCAGGTGCATTCATTGAAGAAAATTCTGACGCGACTTCGTTGAACGAACTTTTGCACTAATTGCACCAGTTCGAGCCAGTTTTGCACCGACATTCGTGGTGGAAAGAAATAGTTCGAAATGCTCCAGAACATGAGTTCAGGGTCCAATTGGGTGAATCGGGTGCATTCATTGCAAAAAAATGCGACGTGACTTTGTTGCACGAAACTTTTGCACTAATTGCACAAGTTCGGCCCCATTTTGCACCGACTTTCGTGCAGTAATGAAAAGGTACGAAATGCACCAAAATATGAGTTTAGGGTCCAATGGGGTGGATCGGGTGCGTTCGTTGCGAAAAATTCTGACGTGACTTCGTTCCACGAACTTTTGCACTAATTGCACCAGTTCGGCCCCGTTTAGCACCAACTTTCGTGCCGTAACGAAATGGTCCGAAACGCACCAAAACATGAGTTTAGGGTCCAATGGGATGGATCGGGTGCGTTCGTTGCGAAAAATTCGGACGCGACATTTTGCACGAACTTTTGCACTAATTCCACCTGTTCGGCCCGTTTTGCACCGACTTTCATGTAGTAACGAAACGGTCCGAAACGCACCAAACCATGAGTTTTGCACGAACTTTTGCGCTAATTGCACAAGTTCAGCCCCGTTTTGCACCAACTTTCGTGCAGTAATGAAACGGTCCGAAACGCACCAAAACATGAGTCCAATGGGGTGGATCGGGTGCGTTCGTTGCAAAAAAATCCGACGGGACTTCGTTGCATGAACTTTTGCACCAATTGGACCAGTTCGGCCCAGTTTTGCATTGACTTTCGTGCTGTAACGAAACAGTCCGAAACACAACAAAAGATGAGTTTAGGGTCCAATGGGATGGATCGGGTGCGTACGTTGCAAAAAATTCCGACGTGACTTCTTTACATGAACTTTTGCACTAATTGCACCAGTTCGGCCCCGTTTAGCACCACCTTCGTGCAGAAACGAAATGGTCCGAAACGCACCAAAACATGAGTTTAGAGTCCAATGGGGTGGATCGGGTGCGCTCGTTGCGAAAATTTCCGACGTGACTTCATTGCACGAACTTTTGCACTAATTGCACTAGTTCGGCCCCGTTTAACTCCGACTTTCGTGCAGTAACGATACGGTCTGAAACTCAACAAAACATGAGTTTAGGGTCCAATGGGGTGGATCGGGTGCATTCATTGCAGAAAATTCTGACGCGACTTCGTTGAACGAACTTTTGCACTAATTGCACCAGTTCGAGCCAGTTTTGCACTGACTTTCATGGTCGAATGAAGTAGTCTGAAATGCTCCAGAATATGAGTTCAGGGTCCAATTGGGTGGATCAGGTGCGTTCGTTGCAAAAAAATGTGACGTGACTTCGTTGCACGAAACTTTTGCACTAATTGCACCAGTTCGGCCCCATTTTGCACCGACTTTCGTGCAGTAATGAAACGGTACGAAACGCACCAAAACAAGAGTTTATGGTCCAATGGGGTGGATCGGGTGCGTTCATTGTGAAACATTCCGACGCGACATTTTGCGCGAACTTTTGCACTAATTCCACCAATTCGGCCCCGTTTTGAACGACTTTCATGCAATAACGAAACGGTCCGAAATGCACCAAAACATGAGTTTTGCATGAACATTTGCGCTAATTGCACAAGTTCAGCCCCGTTTTGCACCGACTTTCATGCAGTAATGAAACTGTCCGAAACGCACCAAAACATGAGTTTAGGGTCCAATGGGGTAGATCGCGTGCGTTCGTTGCGAAAAAATCCGATGCGACTTCATGGCAGAAAATTTTGCACCAATTGCACCAGTTCGGCCCAGTTTTGCATTGAATTTCGTGCCGTAATGAAACAGTCCGAAACGCAACAAAACATGAGTTTAGGGTCCAATGGGGTGGATCGGGCGCGTACGTTACAAAAAATTCCGACGCGACTTCTTTACACGAACTTTTGCACTAATTGCAGCAATTCGGCCCCGTATTGCACCAACTTTCGTGCAGAAACGAAATGATCCGAAACGCACCGAAACATAAGTTTAGGGTCCAATGGGGTGGATCGGGTGCGTTCGTTGCGAAAAATTCCGACGTGACTTCGTTGCACCATCTTTTGCACTAATTGCACCAGTTCGGCCCCGTTTTCCTCCGACTTTCGTGCAGTAACGATACGGTCGGAAACCGAACAAAACATGAGTTTAGGGTCCATTGGCGTGGATCAGGTGCATTCATTGAAGAAAATTCTGACGCGACTTCGTTGAACGAACTTTTGCACTAATTGCACCAGTTCGAGCCAGTTTTGCACCGACATTCGTGGTGGAAAGAAATAGTTCGAAATGCTCCAGAACATGAGTTCAGGGTCCAATTGGGTGAATCGGGTGCATTCATTGCAAAAAAATGCGACGTGACTTTGTTGCACGAAACTTTTGCACTAATTGCACAAGTTCGGCCCCATTTTGCACCGACTTTCGTGCAGTAATGAAAAGGTACGAAATGCACCAAAATATGAGTTTAGGGTCCAATGGGGTGGATCGGGTGCGTTCGTTGCGAAAAATTCTGACGTGACTTCGTTCCACGAACTTTTGCACTAATTGCACCAGTTCGGCCCCATTTTGCACCAACTTTCGTGAAGAAACGAAATGGTACGAAACGCACCAAAACATGAGTTTAGGGTCCAATGTGGAGGATCGGGTGCGTTCGTTGCGAAAAGTTCCGACGCGACTTCGTTGCATGATCTTTTGCACTAATTGCACGACTTCGGCCCCGTTTTGCACGGATTTTCGTGTTGTAACAATACGGTCCGAAACGCACCAAAACATGAGTTTAGGGTCCAATGGGATAGATTGGGTGCGTTCCTTGCGAAAAATTCGGACGCGACATTTTGCGCAAACTTTTGCACTAATTCCACCACTTCGGCCCGTTTTGCACCGACTTTCATGCAGTAACAAAACGGTCCGAAACGCACCAAAACATGAGTTTTGCATGAACTTTTGCACTAATTGCACCAGTTCGGCCCCGTTTTGCACCAACTTTCGTGAAGAAACGAAATGGTCCGAAACGCACCAAAACATGAGTTTAGGGTCCAATGGGGTGGATCGGGTGCGTTCGTTGCAAAAAGTTCCGACGCCACTTCCTTGCACGAACATTTGCACTAATTGCACCAGTTCGGCCCCGTTTTGCTCCAACTTTCGTGCCGTAACGAATGGTCCGAAACGCACCGAAATATGACTTTAGGGTCCAATGGGGTGGATCGGGTGCGTTCGTTGCTAAATGTTCCGACGCGACTTTGTTGCTGGAACTTTTGCACTAATTGCACAACTTCGGCCCCGTTTTGCACCGATTTTCATGTTGTAACAAAACGGTCCGAAACGCACCAAAACATGAGTTTAGGGTCCAATGGGATGCATCGGGTGCGTTCGTTGCGAAAAATTCGGACGCGACATTTTGCGTGAACTTTTGCACTAATTCCACCAGTTCGGCCCGTTTTGCACAGACGTTCATGCTGTAACGAAACGGTCCGAAACGCACCAAAACATGAGTTTTGCACCAACTTTTGCACTAATTGTACCAGTTCGGCCCCGTTTTGCACCAACTTTCGTGAAGAAACGAAATGGTCCGAAACGCACCAAAACATGAGTTTAGGGTCCAATGGGGTGGATCGGGTGCGTTCATTGCGAAAAGTTCCGACGTGACTTCGTTGCACGAACATTTGCACTAATTGCACCAGTTCGGCCCCGTTTTGCACCAACTTTCGTGCAGTAACGAAACGGTCCGAAACGCACCAAAACATGAGTTTAGGGTCGAATGGGGCCGATCGGGTGCGTTCGTTGCGAAAAAATCCGACGTGACTTCGTTGCACGAACTTTTTCACTAATTGCACCAGTTCGGCCCCGTTTTGCACCAATTTTCGTGAAGAAACGAAATGGTCCGAAACGTGCCAAAACATGAGTTTAGGGTCCAATGGGGTGGATCGAGTGCGTTCGTTGCGAAAAGTTCCAACGCCACTTCGTTGCACGAACATTTGCACTAATTGCACCAGTTCGGACCCGTTTTGCACCAACTTTCGTGCCGTAACGAATGGTCTGAAACGCACCAAAACATGAGTTTAGGGTCCAATGGGGTGGATTGGGTGCGTTCGTTGCGAAAAGTTCCGACGCGACTTCGTTGCACGAACTTTTGCACTAATTGCACGACTTCGGCCCCGTTTTGCACCGATTTTCATGTTGTAACAAAACGGTCCGAAACACACCAAAACATGAGTTTAGGGTCCAATGGGATGCATCGGGTGCGTTCGTTGCGAAAAATTCGGACGCGACATTTTGCGCGAACTTTTGCACTAATTCCACAACTTCGGCCCGTTTTGCACCGACTTTCATGCAGTAACGAAACGGTCCGAAACGCACCAAAACATCAGTTTTGCACGAACTTTTGCACTAATTGCACCAGTTCGGCCCCGTTTTGCACCAACTTTCGTGCAGTAACGAAACGGTCTGAAACGCACCAAAACATGAGTTTAGGGTCCAATGGGGTGGATCGGGTGCGTTCGTTACGAAAAATTCCGACGTGACTTCGTTGCACGAACTTTTCCACTAATTGCACCAGTTCGGCCCCGTTTTGCACCAACTTTCGTGAAGAAACGAAATGGTCCCAAAAGCACCAAAACATGAGTTTAGGGTCCAATGGGGTGGATCGGGTGCGTTCGTTGCGAAAAGTTCCAACGCCACTTCGTTGCACGAACATTTGCACTAATTGCACCAGTTCGGACCCGTTTTGCACCAACTTTCGTGCCATAACGAATGGTCTGAAACGCACCAAAACATGAGTTTAGGGTCCAATGGGGTGGATTGGGTGCGTTCGTTGCGAAAAGTTCCGACGCGACTTCGTTGCACGAACTTTTGCACTAATTGCACGACTTCGGCCCCGTTTTGCACCGATTTTCATGTTGTAACAAAACGGTCCGAAACGCACCAAAACATGAGTTTAGGGTCCAATGGGATGCATCGGGTGCGTTCGTTGCGAAAAATTCGGACGCGACATTTTGCGCGAACTTTTGCACTAATTCCACAACTTCGGCCCGTTTTGCACCGACTTTCATGAAATAACGAAACGGTCCGAAACGCACCAAAACATCAGTTTTGCACGAACTTTTGCACTAATTGCACCAGTTCGGCCCCGTTTTGCACCAACTTTCGTGCAGTAACGAAACGGTCTGAAACGCACCAAAACATGAGTTTAGGGTCCAATGGGGTGGATCGGGTGCGTTCGTTACGAAAAATTCCGACGTGACTTCGTTGCACGAACTTTTCCACTAATTGCACCAGTTCGGCCCCGTTTTGCACCAACTTTCGTGAAGAAACAAAATGGTCCGAAACGCACCAAAACATGAGTTTAGGGTCCAATGGGGTGGATCGGGTGTGTTCGTTGCGAAAAGTTCCAACGCCACTTCGTTGCACGAACATTTGCACTAATTGCACCAGTTCGGACCCGTTTTGCACCAACTTTCGTGCCGTAACGAATGGTCTGAAACACACCAAAACATGAGTTTAGGGTCCAATGGGTTGGATTGGGTGCGTTCGTTTCGAAAAGTTCCGACGCGACTTCGTTGCACGAACTTTTGCACTAATTGCACGACTTCGGCCCCGTTTTGCACCGATTTTCGTGTTGTAACAAAACGGTCCGAAACGCACCAAAACATGAGTTTAGGGTGCAATGGGATGGATCGCGTGCGTTCCTTGCGAAAAATTCGGATGCGACATTTTGCGCAAACTTTTGCACTAATTCCACCACTTCGGCCCGTTTTGCACCGACTTTCATGCAGTAACGAAACGGTCCGAAACGCACCAAAACATCAGATTTGCACAAACTTTTGCACTAATTGCACCAGTTCGGCCCCGTTTTGCACCAACTTTCGTGCAGTAACGAAACGGTCCGAAACGCACCAAAACATGAGTTTAGGGTCCAATGGGGTGGATCGGGTGCGCTCGTTATGAAAAATTCCTACGTGACTTCGTTGCATGAACTTTTGCACTAATTGCACCAGTTCGGCCCCGTTTTGCACCAACTTTCGTGAAGAAACGAAATGGTCCGAAACGCACCAAAACATGAGTTTAGGGTCCAATGGGGTGGATCGGGTGCGTTCGTTGCGAAAAGTTCCAACGCCACTTCGTTGCACGAACATTTGCACTAATTGCACCAGTTCGGACCCGTTTTGCACCAACTTTCGTGCCGTAATGAATGGTCTGAAACGCACCAAAACATGAGTTTAGGGTCCAATGGGGTGTATCGGGTGCGTTCGTTGCGAAAAGTTCCGACGCGACTTCGTTGCACGAACTTTTGCACTAATTGCACGACTTCGGCCCCGTTTTGCACCGATTTTCGTGTTGTAACAAAACGGTCCGAAACGCACCAAAACATGAGTTTAGGGTCCAATGGGATGGATCGGGTGCGTTCCTTGCGAAATATTCGGACGCGACATTTTGCGCAAACTTTTGCACTAACTCCACCACTTCGGCCCGTTTTGCACCGACTTTCATGCAGTAACGAAACGGTCCGAAACGCACCAAAACATCAGTTTTGCACGAACTTTTGCGCTAATTGCACCAGTTCGGCCCCGTTTTGCACCAACTTTCGTGCAGTAACGAAACGGTCCGAAACGCACCAAAACATGAGTTTAGGGTCCAATGGGGTGGATCGGGTGCGCTCGTTATGAAAAATTCCTACGTGACTTCGTTGCACGAACTTTTGCACTAATTGCACCAGTTCGGCCCCGTTTTGCACCAACTTTTGTGAAGAAACGAAATGGTCCGAAACGCACCAAAACATGAGTTTAGGGTCCAATGGGGTGGATCGGGTGCGTCCGTTGCGAAAAGTTCCAATGCCACTTCGTTGCACGAACATTTGCACTAATTGCACCAGTTCGGACCCGTTTTGCACCAACTTTCGTGCCGTAATGAATGGTCTGAAACGCACCAAAACATGAGTTTAGGGTCCAATGGGGTGTATCGGGTGCGTTCGTTGCGAAAAGTTCCGACGCGACTTCGTTGCACGAACTTTTGCACTAATTGCACGACTTCGGCCCCGTTTTGCACCGATTTTCGTGTTGTAACAAAACGGTCCGAAACGCACGAAAACATGAGTTTAGGGTCCAATGGGATAGATCTGGTGCGTTCCTTGCGAAAAATTTGGACGCGACATTTTGCGCTAACTTTTGCACTAATTCCACCACTTTGGCCCGCTTTGCACCGACTTTCATGCAGTAACGAAACGGTCCGAAACGCACCAAAACATGAGTTTTGCACGAACTTTTGCACTAATTGCACCAGTTCGGTCCCGTTTTGCACCATCTTTCGTGAAGAAACGAAATGGTCCGAAACGCACCAAAACATGAGTTTAGGGTCCAATGGGATAGATCGGGTGCGTTCCTTGCGAAAAATTCGGACGCGACATTTTGCGCAAACTTTTGCCCTAATTCCACCACTTCGGCCCGTTTTGCACCGACTTTCATGCAGTAACGAAACGGTCCGAAACGCACCAAAACATGAGTTTTGCACGAACTTTTGCACTAATTGCACCAGTTCGGCCCCGTTTTGCACCAACTTTCGTGAAGAAACGAAATGGTCCCAAACGCACCAAAACATGAGTTTAGGGTCCAATGGGGTGGATCGGGTGCGTTGGTTGCAAAAAGTTCCGACACCACTTCGTTGCACGAACATTTGCACTAATTGCACCAGTTCGGCCCCGTTTTGCTCCAACTTTCGTGCCGTAACGAATGGTCCGAAACGCACCGAAATATGAGTTTGGGGTCCAATGGGGTGGATCGGGTGCGTTCGTTGCGAAAAGTTCCGACGCGACTTTGTTGCAGGAACTTTTGCACTAATTGCACGACTTCGGCCCCGTTTTGCAGCGATTTTCATGTTGTAAATAAACGGTCGAAACGCACCAAAACATGAGTTTAGGGTCCAATGGGATGTATCGGGTGCGTTCGTTGCGAAAAATTCGGACGCGACATTTTGCGTGAACTTTTGCACTAATTCCACCAGTTCGGCCCGTTTTGCACAGACTTTCATGCAGTAATGAAACGGTCCGAAACGCACCAAAACATCAGTTTTGCACGAACTTTTGCACTAATTGCACCAGTTCGGCCCCGTTTTGCACCAACTTTCATGCAGTAACAAAACGGTCTGAAACGCACCAAAACATGAGTTTAGGGTCCAATGGGGTGGATCGGTTGCGTTCGTTACGAAAAATTCCGACGTGACCTCGTTGCACGAACTTTTCCGCTAATTGCACCAGTTTGGCCCCGTTTTGCACCAACTTTCGTGAAGAAACGAAATGGTCCGAAACGCACCAAAACATGAGTTTAGGGTCCAATGGGGTGGATCGGGTGTGTTCGTTGCGAAAAGTTCCAACGCCACTTCGTTACACGAACATTTGCACTAATTGCACCAGTTCGGCCCCGTTTTGCACCAACTTTCGTGCAGTAACGAAACGGTCCGAAACGCACCAAAACATGAGTTTAGGGTCCAATGGGGTGGATCGGTTGCGTTCGTTACGAAAAATTTCGACGTGACTTCGTTGAACGAACTTTTCCACTAATTGCACCAGTTTGGCCCCGTTTTGCACCAACTTTCGTGAAGAAACGAAATGGTCCGAAACGCACCAAAACATGAGTTTAGGGTCCAATGGGATGGATCGGGTGCGTTCCTTGCGAAAAATTCGGACGCGACATTTTGCGCAAACTTTTGCACTAATTCCACCACTTCGGCCCGCTTTGCACCGACTTTCATGCAATAACGAAACGGTCCGAAACACACCAAAACATCAGTTTTGCACGAACTTTTGCACAAATTGCACCAGTTCGGCCCCGTTTTGCACCAACTTTCGTGCAGTAACGAAACGGTCCGAAACGCACCAAAACATGAGTTTAGGGTCCAATGGGGTGGATCGGGTGCGTTCGTTGCGAAAAGTTCCAACGCCACTTCGTTGCACGAACATTTGCACTTATTGCACCAGTTCGGCCCCGTTTTGCTCCAACTTTCGTGCCGTAACGAATGGTCTGAAACGCACCAAAACATGAGTTTAGGGTCCAATGGGGTGGATTGGGTTCGTTCATTGCGAAAAGTTCCGACGCGACTTTGTTGCAGGAACTTTTGCACTAATTGCACGACTTCGGCCCCGTTTTGCAGGGATTTTCATGTTGTAAATAAACGGTCCGAAACGCACCAAAACATGAGTTTAGGGTCCAATGGGATGCATCGGGTGCGTTCGTTGCAAAAAATTCGGACGCGACATTTTGCGCGAACTTTTGCACTAATTCCACCAGTTCGGCCCGTTTTGCACAGACTTTCATGCAGTAATGAAACGGTCCGAAACGCACCAAAACATCAGTTTTGCACGAACTTTTGCACTAATTGCACCAGTTCGGCCCCGTTTTGCACCAACTTTCATGCAGTAACAAAACGGTCTGAAACGCACCAAAACATGAGTTTAGGGTCCAATGGGGTGGATCGGTTGCGTTTGTTACGAAAAATTCCGACGTGACTTCGTTGCACGAACTTTTCCACTAATTGCACCAGTTCGGCCCCGTTTTGCACCAACTTTCGTGAAGAAACGAAATGGTCCGAAACGCACCAAAACATGAGTTTAGGGTCCAATGGGGTGGATCGGGTGTGTTCGTTGCGAAAAGTTCCAACGCCACTTCGTTGCACGAACATTTGCACTAATTGCACCAGTTCGGACCCGTTTTGCACCAACTTTCGTGCCGTAACGAATGGTCTGAAACGCACCAAAACATGAGTTTAGGGTCCAATGGGGTGGATTGGGTGCGTTCGTTGCGAAAAGTTCCGACGCGACTTCGTTGCACGAACTTTTGCACTAATTGCACGACTTCGGCCCCGTTTTGCACCGACTTTCATGCAGTAACGAAACGGTCCGAAACGCACCAAACCATGACTTTTTCACGAACTTTTGCACTAATTGCAACAGTTCGGCCCCGTTTTGCACCAAGTTTCGTGAAGACACGAAATGGTCCGAAACGCACCAAAACATGAGTTTAGGGTCCAATGCGGTGGATCGGGCGCGTACGTTGCAAAAAATTCCGACGCGACTTCTTTACATGAACTATTGCACTAATTGCAGTAATTCGGCCCCGTTTTGCACCATCTTTCGTGCAGAAACGAAATGGTCCGAAACGCACCAAAACATGAGTTTAGGGTCCAATGGGATGGATCGGGTGCGTTCCTTGCGAAAAATTCGGACGCGACATTTTGCGCAAACTTTTGCACTAATTCCACCAGTTCGGCCCGTTTTGCACAGACTTTCATGCTGTAACGAAACGGTCCGAAACGCACGAAAACATGAGTTTTGCACGAACTTTTGCACTAGTTGCACTAGTTCGGCCCCGTTTTGCACCAACTTTCGTGAAGAAACGAAATGGTCCGAAACGCACCAAAACATGAGTTTAGGGTCCAATGGGGTGGATCGGGTGCGTTCATTGCGAAAAGTTCCGACGTGACTTCGTTGCACGAACATTTGCACTAATTGCACCAGTTCGGCCCCGTTTTGCATCAACTTTCGTGCAGTAACGAAACGGTCCGAAACGCACCAAAACATGAGTTTAGGGTCCAATGGGGCCGATCGGGTGCGTTCGTTGCGAAAAAATCCGACGTGACTTCGTTGCACGAACTCTTTCACTAATTGCACCAGTTCAGCCCCGTTTTGCACCAATTTTCGTGAAGAAACGAAATGGTCTGAAACGTACCAAAACATGAGTTTAGGGTCCAATGGGGTGGATCGGATGCGTTCGTTGCGAAAAGTTCCAACGCCACTTCGTTGCACGAACATTTGCACTAATTGCACCAGTTCGGACCCGTTTTGCACCAACTTTCGTGCCGTAACGAATGGTCTAAAACGCACCAAAACATGAGTTTAGGGTCCAATGGGGTGGATTGGGTGCGTTCGTTGCGAAAAGTTCCGACGCGACTTCGTTGCACGAACTTTTGCACTAATTGCACGACTTCGGCCCCGTTTTGCACCGATTTTCGTGTTGTAACAAAACGGTCCGAAACGCACCAAAACATGAGTTTAGGGTCCAATGGGATAGATCTGGTGCGTTCCTTGCGAAAAATTTGGACGCGACATTTTGCGCTAACTTTTGTACTAATTCCACCACTTTGGCCCGCTTTGCACCGACTTTCATGCAGTAACGAAACGGTCCGAAACGCACCAAAACATGAGTTTTGCACGAACTTTTGCACTAATTGCACGACTTCGGCCCCGTTTTGCACCGATTTTCATGTTGTAACAAAACGGTCCGAAACGCACCAAAACATGAGTTTAGAGTCCAATGGGATGCATCGGGTGCGTTCGTTGCGAAAAATTCGGACGCGACATTTTGCGCAAACTTTTGCACTAATTCCACCACTTCGGCCCGTTTTGCACCGATTTTCATGCAGTAACGAAATGGTCCGAAACGCACCAAAACATGAGTTTTGCACGAGCTTTTGCACTAATTGCACCAGTTCGGTCCCGTTTTGCACCAATTTCATGAAGAAACGAAATGGTCCGAAACGCACCAAAACATGAGTTTAGGGTCCAATGGGGTGGATCGGGTGCGTTCGTTGCAAAAAGTTCCGACACCACTTCGTTGCACGAACATTTGCACTAATTGCACCAGTTCGGCCCCGTTTTGCTCCAACTTTCGTGCCGTAACGAATGGTCCGAAACGCACCGAAATATGAGTTTAGGGTCCAATGGGGTGGATCGGGTGCGTTCGTTGCGAAAAGTTTTGACGCGACTTTGTTGCAGGAACTTTTGCACTAATTGCACGACTTCGGCCCCGTTTTGCACTGATTTTCATGTTGTAACAAAACGGTCCGAAACGCACCAAAACATGAGTTTAGGGTCCAATGGGATGCATCGGGTGCGTTCGTTGCGAAAAATTCGGACGCGACATTTTGCGCGAACTTTTGCACTAATTCCACCACTTCGGCCCGTTTTGCACCGACTTTCATGCAGTAACAAAACGGTCCGAAACGCACCAAAACATCAGTTTTGCACGAACTTTTGCACTAATTGCACCAGTTCGGCCCCGTTTTGCACCAATTTTCGTGAAGAAATGAAATGGTCCGAAACGCACCAAAACATGAGTTTAGGGTCCAATGGGGTGGATCGGGTGCGTTCGTTGCAAAAAGTTCCGACGCCACTTCATTGGACGAACATTTGCACTAATTGCACCAGTTCGGCCCCGTTTTGCTCCAACTTTCGTGCCGTGACGAGTGGTCCGAAACGCACCAAAATATGACTTTAGGGTCCAATGGGGTGGATCGGGTGCGTTCATTGCGAAAAGTTTTGACGCGACTTTGTTGCAGGAACTTTTGCACTAATTGCACGACTTCGGCCCCGTTTTGCACCGATTTTCATGTTGTAACAAAACGGTCCGAAACGCACCAAAACATGAGTTTAGGGTCCAATGGGATGCATCGGGTGCGTTCGTTGCGAAAAATTCGGACGCGACATTTTGCGCGAACTTTTGCACTAATGCCACCAGTTCGGCCCGTTTTGCACAGACTTTCATGCAGTAATGAAACGGTCCGAAACGCACCAAAACATGAGTTTTGCACGAACTTATATGCTAATTGCACCAGTTCGGCCCCGTTTTGCACCAACTTTTGTGCAGTAACGAAACGGTCCGAAACGCACCAAAACATGAGTTTAGGGTCCAATGGGGTGGATCGGGTGCATTCGTTGCAAAAAAATCCGGCGCGACTTCTTTACACGAACTTTTGCACTAATTGCACCAGTTCGGCCCCGTTTTGCAACAACTTTCGTGCCGTAACAAATGTTCCGAAACGCACCAAAACATGAGTTTAGGGTCCAATGGGGTGGATCGGGTGCGTTCGTTGCGAAAAGTTCCGACGCGACTTCGTTGCACGAACTTTTGCACTAATTGCACGACTTCGGCCCCGTTTGGCACCGATTTTCGTGTTGTAGCAAAACGGTCCGAAACGCACCAAAACATGAGTTTAGGGTCCATTGGGATAGATCGGGTGCGTTCCTTGCGAAAAATTCGGACGCGACATTTTGCGCAAACTTTTGCACTAATTCCACCACTTCGGCCCCTTTTGCACCGACTTTCATGCAGTAACGAAACGGTCCGAAACGCACCAAAACATGAGTTTAGCACGAACTTTTGCACTAATTGCGCCAGTACGGCCCCGTTTTGCACCATCTTTCGTGAAGAAACGAAATGGTCCGAAACGCACCAAAACATGAGTTTAGGGTCCAATGGGGTGGATCGGGTGCGTTCGTTCCAAAAAGTTCCGACGCCACTTCGTTGCACGAACATTTGCACTTATTGCACCAGTTCGGCCCCGTTTTGCTCCAACTTTCGTGCCGTAACGAATGGTCCGAAACGCACCAAAACATGAGTTTAGGGTCCAATGGGGTGGATCGGGTGCGTTCGTTGCAAAAAGTTCCGACGCGACTTCATTGCACGAACTTTTGCACTAATTGCACGACTTCGGCCCCGTTTTGCACCGATTTTCGTGTTGTAACAAAACGGTCCGAAACGCACCAAAACATGAGTTTAGGGTCCAATGGGATAGATCGGGTGCGTTCCTTGCGAAAAATTTGGACGCGACATTTTGCGCAAACTTTTGCACTAATTCCACCACTTCGGCCCGTTTTGCACCGACTTTCATGCAGTAACGAAACGGTCCGAAACGCACCAAAACATGAGTTTTGCACGAGCTTTTGCACTAATTGCACCAGTTCGGCCCCGTTTTGCACCAATTTTCGTGAAGAAATGAAATGGTCCGAAACGCACCAAAACATGAGTTTAGGGTCCAATGGGGTGGATCGGGTGCGTTCGTTGCAAAAAGTTCCGACGCCACTTCATTGCACGAACATTTGCACTAATTGCACCAGTTCGGCCCCGTTTTGCTCCAACTTTCGTGCCGTGACGAGTGGTCCGAAACGCACCAAAATATGACTTTAGGGTCCAATGGGGTGGATCGGGTGCGTTCGTTGCAAAAAGTTCCGACGCGACTTTGTTGCAGGAACTTTTGCACTAATTGCACGACTTCGGCCCCGTTTTGCACCGATTTTCATGTTGTAACAAAACGGTCCGAAACGCACCAAAACATGAGTTTAGGGTCCAATGGGATGCATCGGGTGCGTTCGTTGCGAAAAATTCGGACGCGACATTTTGCGCGAACTTTTGCACTAATGCCACCAGTTCGGCCCGTTTTGCACAGACTTTCATGCAGTAATGAAACGGTCCGAAACGCACCAAAACATGAGTTTTGCACGAACTTATGTGCTAATTGCACCAGTTCGGCCCCGTTTTGCACCAATTTCATGAAGAAACGAAATGGTCCGAAACACACCAAAACATGAGTTTAGGGTCCAATGGGGTGGATCGGGTGCGTTCGTTGCAAAAAGTTCCGACACTACTTCGTTGCATGAACATTTGCACTAATTGCACCAGTTCGGCCCCGTTTTCCTCCAACTTTCATGCCATAACGAATGGTCCGAAACGCACCGAAATATGAGTTTAGGGTCCAATGGGGTGGATCGGGTGCGTTCGTTGCGAAAAGTTTCAACGCGACTTTGTTGCAGGAACTTTTGCACTAATTGCACGACTTCGGCCCCGTTTTGCACCGATTTTCATGTTGTAACAAAACGGTCCGAAACGCACCAAAACATGAGTTTAGAGTCCAATGGGATGCATCGGGTGCGTTCGTTGTGAAAAATTCGGACGCGACATTTTGCGCAAACTTTTGCACTAATTCCACCACTTCGGCCCGTTTTGCACCGATTTTCATGCAGTAACGAAATGGTCCGAAACGCACCAAAACATGAGTTTTGCACGAGCTTTTGCACTAATTGCACCAGTTCGGTCCCGTTTTGCACCAATTTCATGAAGAAACGAAATGGTCCGAAACGCACCAAAACATGAGTTTAGGGTCCAATGGGGTGGATCGGGTGCGTTCGTTGCAAAAAGTTCCGACACCACTTCGTTGCACGAACATTTGCACTAATTGCACCAGTTCGGCCCCGTTTTGCTCCAACTTTCGTGCCGTAACGAATGGTCCGAAACGCACCGAAATATGAGTTTAGGGTCCAATGGGGTGGATCGGGTGCGTTCGTTGCGAAAAGTTTTGACGCGACTTTGTTGCAGGAACTTTTGCACTAATTGCACGACTTCGGCCCCGTTTTGCACTGATTTTCATGTTGTAACAAAACGATCCGAAACGCACCAAAACATGAGTTTAGGGTCCAATGGGATGCATCGGGTGCGTTCGTTGCGAAAAATTCGGACGCGACATTTTGCGCGAACTTTTGCACTAATTCCACCAGTTCGGCCCGTTTTGCACAGACTTTCATGCAGTAATGAAACGGTCCGAAACGCACCAAAACATGAGTTTTGCACGAACTTTTGCGCTAATTGCCCAAGTTCGGCCCCGTTTTGCACCAACTTTCGTGCAGTAATGAAACGGTCCAAAACGCACCAAAACATGAGTCCAATGGGGTGGATCGGGTGCGTTCGTTGCAAAAAAATCCGGCGCGACTTCTCTACACGAACTTTTGCACTAATTGCAGCAATTCGGCCCCGTTTTGCCCCAGCTTTCGTGCAGAAACGAAATGGTCTGAAACGCACCAAAACATGAGTTTAGGGTCCAATGTGGTTGATGAGGACATCAACACCAACGATACATCCACTCCGACACAAGTACCTATTGCTGGTCCTATTACTCGTGCTCGCGCGCATCAACTTAATCATCAGGTGAGTTCAAATCTAAGCTCATGTACATCATGTTTAGACCATGGAGACCCGTGTACTCTTGTTTTGCTTAGGAATCAAGGAGGCGACCGAAACGGAAACGGATTCGCGCAGGCTGGATTCGGACTGCAGGACAGTACCAACTTGTGACGGACACCACGGTCGCATATGAACTCGGATTGGGGCGTTCAAGAATTTCGTGGAAAGGTTATGAAGTCTTCTTTCAAACGGATCCGGCCTCATAGCCATATCTATTATGAGTCGGCCGCAATCGTAAAATTAATACAGAGTCCTTTTCTGTCCATGGTGCTGCGTCACCCTGTTTTGGTCCAATGGGCCGTGTATCAAGTTGAGTCCATTACGGACGCGTCCTAGGGTTGGAGTACGACCCCAGCACCCCTGTGGTCGTCCTCCCACATATTTATACCCCTTAGCCGCCACCAAGGATGCTTGGGTTTTGTTTAGATCAAGTTTAGCCTTTGCTACTTGCTTGCAAGCGCGCGTGCTGGGTCAGCCGCCCGTCTTATTGTCTTCGGAACCCCACCATTATTGAGATTGCGTGTGAAACCTTCATTACATCTAGTAGATTCAGTACTTGTCATACTTGTTCTTGCTAGTTCTTCGATTGCTTGCAGGACGAGTGCCCTAGTGGCCGGGTGCCGCGCTCCACAAGATCGCGACAGCCATTGGAGGGGGTGTATCGGTTGCTAAGGCGCAGCTTGGAAGGCTGTAGTCGGGCCGTGAACATCGCCTCCTTCGACCAATCGAGTTATCCACGCCTCTAATCGAAAGATCGGGAATCAAACCCTAGCGGGTCGCCATTAGTTGGTAATCAGAGCAAGGTTTATCGGTGAGAGACTTCTAATTCTTCGCTGTTTTATTTTCCTATAGTCCAGAAAAGCCAAAAAAAATAGTAGATTAGTTTACCTTCAGTCTTATAAACTCGTTTGAGCCTTTGCTAGCACTGCTTAGTTAGGGCTTGTTGAATTTTCGGTTGCATCGGTTGCGTCGAGTTGCTGGTTTTAGTTTTAGTCCTTTAGAGTTTCGAGTTGTTGTCACGTTCTAGTCACAACCGTGCGCTACCATACATACTCCGTGTTGGCGGAATCCGAGTCCATATTCGTGTTCAAGTCCGAGTTAGATTCTGTGTTGGTTTGTGACCGAATCGAACGCGGTGCTGTGATTCGAGTAGGGATCGGTTTCCTAGTCCGAATTGGTTATTGCGCCGTGTTATAAAATTCCATTACTATTCGCACTTGTACTGCATATTTTGTAGCGCTCCAGAAAGGCAGAAGTAGTCTCGGCTTACTCTTTTTTTTACCGGAATACCCCTACCCTTTTGGGAAAAGTTTGTGTGCTGTGTGGCTCTTTTGAAATCTTTTAGGTTATATAATCAGTTTTGAGGATCCCCTGAAAAAAAAGAAAAAAAAGGAAAAAAAAAGAAAAAAAAAAGAAGAAGAAAAAGAAGGGAAGAAAAAGGGGCTGTTCTTTGTGCATCTTTTTTTTTTGTTCTTTGGTGGTGTCTCGTGACTTCATTTGTGTCCAGGCTCGCGTCTCTAGCACGGTCTAGGCTAGGACCAGCATAGTACCGCCGTTGAACGATTTTTCAGCTTGCTTTTGTAACTAACGTGGTGCTAGTTCATCCTTGCTTTAGCCCACCTATAGCTCCACATATCCGACTACAGCTTGACAGGTCCTGTTGTTGCGGCACCGATACACTTCATCCCACGGTTGCAGACTTGTTGGTTGCCGTCCCCTCCTGTTGAGCAAGGTAAGAATTGGTAAGAGCTTGTGTAACAGGTTGAGAGTGAGCGCCTTGCAGTAGCTATATCCCATTAGTTGTAGGATCTTATTTCTTCACCTATTTTTTGTGTTTCCTTTGTTCATCTAACCATGACAGGATCAGAGGGTGATGGGAGTTTAGGTCACTCTCCTCGTACAAAGGGAATCATACAACATTTTGAAAATAAGATGAGGAGGCATGTAGATGGGCTTGCTGAAGATATGCTGGTGTCAAATGATAAGATTGGACAGTTGGAGGCCACGCAGCTTGCCACCAACACCAAGCTTACAAGGCTGGAGACGTCGGTCGCTCATATTGACCAAAGCCTTGCTGCTCTTTTGAGGCGTTTTGATGAGATGCATGCCAGAACTACAAATGGGCATGAGGGAGAAAACAAGAAGGACGAGCGTGTCGAGGATAATTGGGATGATTATGTCGCTGATACTAAACTAGATGACCAAGATGCTCCTAGTCGCCGACGACTGCGAACTAATCGGAGAGGTATGGGTGGACATCGACGATGTGAGGTACATATAAATGATGATGCTTTCAGTAAAATAAAATTTAAGATACCTTCTTTCGATGGAAAATACTATCCTGATGCATACATTACTTGGGAAATTGCTGTTGATCAAAAGTTTGCATGTCATGAATTTCCTGAGAATATACGTGTTAGGGCTGCTACTAGTGAATTTACTGATTTTGCCTCTGTTTGGTGGATAGAACATGCTAAGAAAAATCCTAATAATATTCCACAAACCTGGGATGCTTTGAAACAGGTCATGCGGGCTAGATTTGTTCCTTCTTACTATGCGCATGATCTGTTACATAGATTGCAGCAATTGAGACAGGGTAATAAAAGTGTAGAAGAATACTATCAGGAATTACAAATGGGTGTGTTACGTTGTAATTTAGTGGAGGATGAGGAACCTGCTATGGCTAGATTTTTAGGAGGTTTGAACCGAGAAATTCAGGACATTCTTGCTTATAAAGATTATACTAACGTAACCCGTTTGTTCCATCTTGCTTGTAAGAAGCTGAAAGGGAAGTGCTGGGACGACGTGCTAGTACAAGAACTAATATTTCTGCAGGAAAACCTTCATCATGGCAGCCGCGCACATCTACCTCATTGACCGGACGAGCTCCTGCACCTTCTACATTCCTGAGTCGGTCGACAATACCCGCTCCATCCAACGATAAGACACGTGCTCCCTCGACAAATTCAGCAACCACGACTGTCCAGAAACCAGCCGCGAGTGCATCTTCGGTTGCCTCCACGGGAAGGACAAGAGATGTTCAGTGCCATCGATGCAAGGGCTTTGGACACGTGCAACGTGACTGCCCTAACAAGCGCGTTTTGGTGGTCAAAGGAGATGGTGGGTATTCCTCTGCTAGTGATTTTGATGAAGATACACTTGCTTTGCTTGCTGCTGACAATGCAGGTACTGAGGAACAACCAGAAGAGCAGATTGGTGTAGAGGATGCAGATCATTATGAGAGCCTCATTGTGCAGCATGTACTTAGTGCACAAATGGAAAAGGTGGAGCAAAATCAACGGCATACACTGTTCCAAACAAAGTGTGTTATTAAAGAGTGTTCCTGCCGTTTGATAATTGATGGAGGTAGCTGCAACAACTTGGCTAGCAGCGATATGGTCGAGAAGCTTGCACTTACAACAAAACCGCACCCACATCCATATCACATTCGGTGGCTCAACAATAGTGGTAAGGTCAAGGTAACGAGATTGGTACGAATTAATTTCGCTATTGGTTCATATCATGATGTTGTTGAATGCGATGTTGTGCCTATGGAAGCTTGTCATATTCTGCTAGGTAGACCATGGCAATTTGACACCGATAGCATGCATCATGGTAGATCAAATCAATATTCTCTTATACATCATGATAAGAAAATTGTTTTGCTTCCTATGTCACCTGAATCTATTGTGCGTGATGATGTTGCTAAAGCTAAGAGAACTAAAACTGAGATCGATAAGAATGCCAAATCTGTTAGTAGCAGGGAAGATGAGATAAGATTGAAAGGACATTGCTTGCTTGCTACTAAGTCTGATATTAATGAATTGATTGCTTCCACTTCTGTTGCCTATGCTTTGGTGTGCAAGGATGCTTTGATTTTAGTTCACGATATGCAGCATTCTTTGTCCCCGGCTGTTGCTAACCTTTTGCAGGAGTATTCTGATGTGTTCCCAAGTGAGATACCAGCGGGGCTGCCACCAATACGAGGGATTGAGCACCAAATTGACCTTATTCCTGGTGCATCGTTGCCAAACCGTGCGCCATACAGGACAAATCCGGAAGAAACTAAAGAAATTTAGCGACAAGTGCAAGAACTACTCGACAAAGGTTATGTGCGTGAGTCTCTTAGTCCTTGTGCTCTTCCGGTTATTTTAGTGCCTAAAAAGGATGGAACATGACGTATGTGTGTTGATTGTAGGGCTATTAATAATATCACAATTCGATATCGACACCCTATCCCTCGTTTGGATGATATGCTTGATGAATTGAGTGGTGCTATTGTGTTTTCCAAAGTTGATTTGCGTAGTGGGTACCACCAGATTCGTATGAAATTGGGAGATGAATGGAAAACTGCTTTCAAAACTAAGTTCGGGTTATATGAGTGGTTAGTCATGCCTTTTGGGTTAACTAATGCACCGAGTACTTTCATGAGATTAATGAACGAGGTTCTGCGTGCTTTCATTAGGAAATTTGTTGTTGTCTACTTTGATGATATATTGATTTACAGCAAATCTTTCGATGAACATCTTGATCACTTACGTGCTGTTTTTAATGCTTTACGAGATGCACGTTTATTTGGTAACCTTGAGAAGTGCACCTTTTGCACCGATCGAGTGTCTTTTCTTGGCTATATCGTGACTCCACAGGGAATCGAGGTTGATCAAGCCAAGGTGGAAGCTACACAGGGATGGCCTATACCGAAGACTATCACGCAAGTGCGGAGTTTCCTAGGACTTGCTGGTTTCTATCGTCGTTTTGTGAAGAACTTCAACACCATTGCCGCGCCTTTCAATGAGCTTACAAAGAAGGGAGTGCCTTTTAGTTGGGGTAAAACACAAGAGAACTCCTTCAATACGCTGAAAGATAAGTTGACACATGCACCTCTCCTCCAACTCCCTGATTTTAATAAAACCTTTGAGCTTGAATGTGATGCTAGTGGCATTGGTTTGGGTGGTGTTTTGTTACAAGAAGGCAAACCTGTTGCTTATTTCAGTGAAAAATTGAGCGGGCCTGTTCTGAATTATTCTACTTATGATAAGAAATTGTATGCCCTTGTTCGCACATTAGAAACATGGCAGCATTATCTATGGCCCAAAGAGTTTGTTATTCATTCAGATCATGAATCTTTAAAACATATTCGTAGTCAAGGAAAATTGAACCGTAGACATGCTAAGTGGGTTGAATTTATTGAATCTTTTCCTTATATTATTAAGCACAAGAAAGGGAAAGAGAATATAATTGCTGATGCATTGTCTAGGAGATACACCTTGTTGAACCAACTTGATTACAAAATATTTGGATTGGAAACGATTAAAGATCAATATGTTAATGATGCTGATTTTAAAGATGTGTTGCTGCATTGTAAAGAGGGGAAGGGATGGAACAAATTCATCGTTAGTGATGGGTTTGTCTTTAGAGCTAACAAGCTATGCATTCCAGCTAGCTCCGTTCGCTTGTTATTGTTGCAGGAAGCGCATCGAGGTGGCTTAATGGGGCATTTTGGAGCAAAGAAAACGGAAGATATACTTGCTGGTCATTTCTTTTGGCCAAAGATGAGAAGAGATGTGGAGAGATTTGTTGCTCGCTGCACGACATGTCAAAAGGCTAAATCACGATTGAATCCACACGGTTTGTATTTGCCTCTACCTGTTCCTAGTGCTCCTTGGGAAGATATTTCTATGGATTTTGTGTTAGGATTGCCTAGTACTAGGAAGGGATGTGATAGTGTGTTTGTAATTGTTCATAGATTTTCTAAGATGGCCCATTTCATACCATGTCATAAAACTGATGATGCTTCTCACATTGCTGATTTGTTCTTTCGGGAAATTGTTCGTTTGCATGGTGTGCCCAACACAATTGTTTCTGATCGTGATGCTAAATTTCTTAGTTATTTTTGGAAGACTTTATGGGCTAAATTGGGAACTAAATTGTTGTTTTCTACTACATGTCATCCGCAAACTGATGGTCAAACTGAAGTGGTTAATAGAACTTTATCTACTATGTTAAGGGCTGTTTTAAAGAAGAACATTAAGATCTGGGAAGATTGTTTGCCTCATATTGAATTCGCTTATAATCGATCGCTGCATTCTACTACAAAGATGTGCCCATTTCAGATTGTATATGGTTTCTTGCCTCGTGCTCCTATTGATTTAATGCTTTTGCCATTTTCTGAAAAAATGAATTTTGATGCTACTAAGCGTGCCGAATTGATGTTAAAACTGCGTGAAACAACTAAAGAAAACATAGAGCGCATGAATGCTAAATACAAGATTGCTGGTGATAAAGGTAGGAAGGAATTAAAGTTTGAACTTGGAGATTTAGTTTGGCTGCATTTGAGAAAGGAAAGGTTTCCTGAATTGAGAAAATCTAAATTGCTACCTCGGGCTGATGGACCATTTAAAGTGTTAGAGAAAGTCAATGATAATGCATATAAGCTCGATCTGCCTGCGGATTTTGGGGTTAGTCCCACATTTAACATTGCAGATTTGAAACCATATTTGGGAGAGGAAGATGAGCTTGAGTCGAGGACGATTCAAATGCAAGAAGGGGAGGATGATGAGGACATCAACACCAACGATACATCCACTCCGACACAAGTACCTATTGCTGGTCCTATTACTCGTGCTCGCGCGCATCAACTTAATCATCAGGTGAGTTCAAATCTAAGCTCATGTACATCATGTTTAGACCATGGAGACCCGTGTACTCTTGTTTTGCTTAGGAATCAAGGAGGCGACCGAAACGGAAACGGATTCGCGCAGGCTGGATTCGGACTGCAGAACAGTACCAACTTGTGACGGACACCACGGTCGCATATGAACTCGGATTGAGCCGTTCAAGTACTTCGTAGAAAGGTTATGAAGTCTTCTTTCAAACGGATCCGGCCTCATATCCATATCTATTACTAGTCGGCCGCAATCGTAAAATTAATACAGAGTCCTTTTCTGCACATGGTGCTGGATCACCCTATTTTGGCCCAATGGGCCGTGTATCAAGTTGAGTCCATTACGGACGCGTCCTAGGGTTGGAGTACGACCCCAGCACCCCTGTGGTCGTCCTCCCACATATTTATACCCCTTAGCCGCCACCAAGGATGCTTGGGTTTTGTTTAGATCAAGTTTAGCCTTTGCTACTTGCTTGCAAGCGCGCGTGCTGGGTCAGCCGCCGTCTTCTTGTCTTCGGAACCCCACCATTATTGAGATTGCGTGTGAAACCTTCATTTACATCTAGTAAATTCAGTACTTGTCATACTTGTTCTTGCTAGTTCTTCGATTGCTTGCAGGATGAGTGCCCTAGTGGCCGGGTGCCGCGCTCCACAAGATCGCGACAGCCATTGGAGGGGGTGTATCGGGTTCTAAGGCGCAGCTTGGAAGGCTGTAGTCGGGCCGTGAACATCGCCTCCTTCGACCAATCGAGTTATCCACGCCGCTCATCGAAAGATCGGGAATCAAACCCTAGCGGGTCGCCATTAGGGGTGGATCGGGTGCGTTCGTTGCGAAAAATTCCGATGTGACTTCGTTGCACGAACATTTGTACTAATTGCACCAGTTCGAGCCAGTTTCGCACCGACTTTCGTGGTGGAAAGAAATAGTTCGAAATGCTCCAGAACATGAGTTCAGGGTCCAATTGGGTGAATCGGGTGCGTTCGTTGCAAAAAAATGCGACGTGACTTCGTTGCACGAAACTTTTGCACTAATTGCAAAAGTTCGGCCCCATTTTGCACCGACTTTCGTGCAGTAAGGAAAAGGTACGAAACGCACCAAAACATGAGTTTAGGGTCCAATGGGGTGGATCGGGTGCATTCGTTGCGAAAAATTCCGACGTGACTTCGTTGCACGAACTTTTGCACTAATTGCACCAGTTCGGCCCAGTTTTGCATTGACTTTCGTGCCGTAACGAAACAGTCCGAAACGCAACAAAACATGAGTTTAGGGTCCAATGGGGTGGATCGGGCGCGTACGTTGCAAAAAATTCCGACGCGACTTCTTTGCACGAACTTTTGCACTAATTGCAGCAATTCGGCCCCATTTTGCACCAACTTTCATGCAGAAACGAAATGGTCCGAAACGCACCAAAACATGAGTTTAGGGTCCAATGGGGTGGATCGGGTGCGTTCGTTGCGAAAAATTCCGACGTGACTTTGTTGCACGAACTATTGCACTAATTGCACCAGTTCGGCCCTGTTTTCCTCCGTCTTTCGTGCAGTAACGATACGGTCTGAAACCCAACAAAACATGAGTTTAGGGTCCAATGGCGTGGATCGGGAGCATTCATTGCAGAAAATTCAGACGCGACTTCGTTGAACGAACTTTTGCACTAATTGCATCAGTTCGAGCCAGTTTTGCACCGACTTTCTTGGTGGAAATAAATAGTTCGAAATGCTCCAGAACATGAGTTCAGGGTCCAATTGGGTGCATCGGGTGCGTTCGTTGCAAAAAAATGCGACGTGACTTCATTGCACGAAACTTTTGCACTAATTGCACAAGTTCGGCCCCATTTTGCACCGACTTTCGTGCAGTAAGGAAAAGGTACGAAACGCACCAGAACATGAGTTTAGGGTCCAATGGGATGGATCGGGTGCGTTCGTTGCGAAAAATTCCGACGTGACTTCGTTGCACGAACTTTTGCACTAATTGCACCAGTTCGGCCCTGTTTTCCTCCGACTTTCGTGCAGTAACGATACGGTCTGAAACCCAACAAAACATGAGTTTAGCGTTCGTTGCGAAAAATTCCGACGTGACTTCGTTGCACGAACTTTTGCACTAATTGCACCAGTTCGGCCCCGTTTTCCTCCGACTTTCGTGCAGTAACGATACGGTCTGAAACCCAACAAAACATGAGTTTAGGGTCCAATGGCATGGACCAGGTGCATTCATTGCAGAAAATTCTGACGTGACATCGTTGAACGAAATTTTGCACTAATTGCACCAGTTCGGCCTCGTTTTGCACCAACTTTCGTGCAGTAACGAAACGGTCCGAAACGCACCAAAACATGAGTTTTGCACGAACTTTTGCGCTAATTGCACAAGTTCGGCCCCGTTTTGCAGCAACTTTCGTGCAGTAAAGAAACGGTCCGAAACGCACCAAAACATGAGTCCAATGGGGTGGATCGGGTGCGTTCGTTGCAAAAAAATCCGACGCGACTTCGTTGCATGAACTATTGCACCAATTGCACCAGTTCGGCCTAGTTTTGCATTGACTTTCGTGCCGTAACGAAACAGTCCGAAACGCAACAAAACATGAGTTTAGGGTCCAATGGGGTGGATCGGGTGCGTACGTTGCAAAAAATTCCGACGCGACTTCTTTACACGAACTTTTGCACTAATTGCAGCAATTCGGCCCCGTTTTGCACCAACTTTCGTGCAGAAACGAAATGGTCCGAAACGCAACAAAACATGGGTTTAGGGTCCAATGGGGTTGATCGGGTGCGTACGTTGCAAAAAATTCGGACGCGACTTTTTTGCACGAACTTTTGCACTAATTACACCAGTTCGGCCCCGTTTTGCACAACGTTTCGTGAAGAAACGAAATGGTCCGAAACGCACCAAAACATGAGTTTAGGGTCCAATGGGATGGATCGGGTGCGTTCGTTGCGAAAAATTCGAACGCGACATTTTGCGCGAACTTTTGCACTAATTCCACCAGTTCGGCCCATTTTGCACCGACTTTCATGCAGTAACGAAACGGTCCGAAACGCACCAAAACATGAGTTTTGCACGAAATTTTGCGCTAATTGCACAAGTTCGGCCCCATTTTGCACGGACTTTCGTGCAGTAATGAAACGGTCCGAAACGCACCAAAACATGAGTCCAATGGGGTGGATCGGGTGCGTTCGTTGCAAAAAAAATCCGACGCGACTTCGTTGCATGAACTTTTGCACCAATTGCACCTGTTCGGCCCAGTTTTGCATTGACTTTCGTGCCGTAACGAAACAGTCCGAAACGCAACAAAACATGTGTTTAGGGTCCAATGGGGTGGATCGGGCGCGTACGTTGCAAAAAAATTCCGACGCGACTTCTTTACACGAAATTTTGCACTAATTGCAGCAATTCGGCCCCGTTTTGCACCAACTTTCATGCAGAAACGAAATGGTCCGAAACGCACCAAAACATGAGTTTAGGGTCCAATGGGGTGGATCGGGTGCGTTCGTTGCGAAAAATTCCGACGTGACTTTGTTGCACGAACTTTTGCACTAATTGCACCAGTTCGGCCCCGTTTTCCTCCATCTTTCGTGCAGTAACGATACGGTCTGAAACCCAACAAAACATGAGTTTAGGGTCCAATGGCGTGGATCAGGTGCATTCATTGCAGAAAATTCTGACGCGACTTCGTTGAACGAACTTTTGCACTAATTGCAGCAGTTCGGCCCCGTTTTACACCAACTTTCGTGCAGTAACGAAACGGTCAAAAACGCACCAAAACATGAGTTTTGCACGAACTTTTGCGCTAATTGCACAAGTTCGGCCCCGTTTTGCACCAACTTTCGTGCAGAAAAGAAACGGTCCGAAACGCACCAAAACATGAGTCCAATGGGGTGGATCGGGTGCGTTCGTTGCAAAAAAATCCGACGCGATTTCGTTGCATGAACTTTTGCACCAATTGCACCTATTCGGCCCAGTTTTGCATTGACTTTCGTGCCGTAACGAAACAGTCCGAAACGCAACAAAACATGAGTTTAGGGTCCAATGGGGTGGATCGGGCGCGTACGTTGCAAAAAATTCCGACGCGACTTCTTTAAACGAACTTTTGCACTAATTGCAGCAATTCGGCCCCGTTTTGCACCAACTTTCATGCAGAAACGAAATGGTCCGAAACGCACCAAAACATGAGTTTAGGGTCCAATGGGGTGGATCGGGTGCGTTCGTTGCGAAAAATTCCGACGTGACTTTGTTGCACGAACTTTTGCACTAATTGCACCAGTTCGGCCACGTTTTCCTCCGTCTTTCGTGCAGTAACGATACGGTCTGAAACCCAACAAAACATGAGTTTAGGGTCCAATGGCGTCGATCAGGTGCATTCATTGCAGAAAATTCTGACGCGACTTCGTTGAACGAACTTTTGCACTAATTGCAGCAGTTCGGCCCCGTTTTGCACCAACTTTCGTGCAGTAACGAAACGGTCCGAAACGCACCAAAACATGAGTTTTGCACGAACTTTTGTGCTAATTGCACAAGTTCGGCCCCGTTTTGCACCAACTTTCGTGCAGTAAAGAAATGGTCCGAAACGCACCAAAACATGAGTCCAATGGGGTGGATCGGGTGCGTTCGTTGCAAAAAAATCCGACGCGATTTCGTTGCATGAACTTTTGAACCAATTGCACTTGTTCGGCCCAGTTTTGCATTGACTTTCGTGCCGTAATGAAACAGTCCGAAACGCAACAAAACATGAGTTTCCAATGGGGTGGATCGGGCACGTACGTTGCAAAAAATTCCGACGCGACTTCTTTACACGAACTTTTGCACTAATTGCAGCAATTCGGCCATGTTTTGCACCAACTTTCATGCAGAAACGAAATGGTCCGAAACGCACCAAAACATGAGTTTAGGGTCCAATGGGGTGGATCGGGTGTGTTCGTTGCGAAAAATTCCGACGTGACTTCGTAGCACGAACTTTTGCACTAATTGCACCAGTTCGGCCCCGTTTTCCTCCGTCTTTCGTGCAGTAACGATACGGTCTGAAACCCAACAAAACATGAGTTTAGGGTCCAATGGCGTGGATCAGGTGCATTCATTGCAGAAAATTCTGACGCGACTTCGTTGAACGAATTTTGCACTAATTGCATCAGTTCGAGCCAGTTTTGCACAAACTTTCGTGGTGGAAAGAAATAGTTCGAAATGCTCCAGAACATGAGTTCAGGGTCCAATTGGGTGCATCGGGTGCGTTCGTTGCAAAAATATGCGACGTGACTTCGTTGCACGAAACTTTTGCACTAATGGCACAAGTTCGGCCCCATTTTGCACCGACTTTCGTGCAGTAATGAAAAGGTACGAAACGCACCAAAACATGAGTTTAGGGTCCAATGGGGTGGATCGGGTGCGTTCGTTGCGAAAAATTCCGACGTGACTTCGTTGCACGAACTTTTGCACTAATTGCACCAGTTCGGCCCTGTTTTCCTCCGACTTTCGTGCAGTAACGATACGGTCTAAAACCCAACAAAACATGAGTTTAGCGTTCGTTGCGAAAAGTTCCGACGTGACTTCGTTGCACGAACTTTTGCACTAATTGCACCAATTCGGCCCCGTTTTCCTCCGACTTCCGTGCAGTAACGATACGTTCCGAAACGCACCAAAACATGAGTTTAGGGTCCAATGGGATGGATCGGGTGCGTTCGTTGCAGAAAATTCTGACGCGACTTCGTTGAACGAACTTTTGCACTAATTCCACCAGTTCGGCCCCGTTTTGCACCAACTTTCGTGCAGTAACGAAACGGTCCGAAACGCACCAAAACATGAGTTTTGCACGAACTTTTGCACTAATTGCACAAGTTCGGCCCCGTTTTGCAGTAACTTTCGTGCAGTAATGAAACGGTCCGAAACGCACCAAAACATGAGTTTAGCGTTCGTTGCGAAAAATTCCGACGTGACTTCGTTGCACGAACTTTTGCACTAATTGCACCAGTTCGGCCCCGTTTTCCTCCGACTTTCGTGCAGTAACGATACGGTCTGAAACCGAACAAAACATGAGTTTAGGGTCCAATGGCGTGGACCAGGTGCATTCATTGCAGAAAATTCTGACGTGACTTCGTTGAACGAAATTTTGCACTAATTGCACCAGTTCGGCCTCGTTTTGCACCAACTTTCGTGCAGTAACGAAACGGTCCGAAACGCACCAAAACATGAGTTTTGCACGAACTTTTGCGCTAATTGCACAAGTTCGGCCCCGTTTTGCAGCAACTTTCGTGCAGTAAAGAAACGGTCCGAAACGCACCAAAACATGAGTCCAATGGGGTGGATCGGGTGCGTTCGTTGCAAAAAAATCCGACGCGACTTCGTTGCATGAACTATTGCA
Source organism: Panicum miliaceum (assembly GCA_032594955.1). Classification (NCBI taxonomy): domain Eukaryota; kingdom Viridiplantae; phylum Streptophyta; class Magnoliopsida; order Poales; family Poaceae; genus Panicum; species Panicum miliaceum. The sequence goes on along the minus strand of CM064062.1, from coordinate 26,745,211 downwards.
CCGATTGCACCAGTTCGGCCTAGTTTTGCATTGACTTTCGTGCCGTAACGAAACAGTCCGAAACGCAACAAAACATGAGTTTAGGGTCCAATGGGGTGGATCGGGTGCGTACGTTGCAAAAAATTCCGACGCGACTTCTTTACATGAACTTTTGCACTAATTGCAGCAATTCGGCCCCGTTTTGCACCAACTTTCGTGCAGAAACGAAATGGTCCAAAACGCAACAAAACATGGGTTTAGGGTCCAATGGGGTTGATCGGGTGCGTACGTTGCAAAAAATTCGGACGCGACTTTTTTGCACGAACTTTTGCACTAATTACACCAGTTCGGCCCCGTTTTGCACAACGTTTCGTGAAGAAACGAAATGGTCCGAAACGCACCAAAACATGAGTTTAGGGTCCAATGGGATGGATCGGGTGCGTTCGTTGCGAAAAATTCGAACGCGACATTTTGCGCGAACTTTTGCATTAATTCCACCAGTTCGGCCCATTTTGCACCGACTTTCATGCAGTAACGAAACGGTCCGAAACGCACCAAAACATGAGTTTTGCACGAAATTTTGCGCTAATTGCACAAGTTCGGCCCCATTTTGCACCGACTTTCGTGCAGTAATGAAACGGTCCGAAACGCACCAAAACATGAGTCCAATGGGGTGGATCGGGTGCGTTCGTTGCAAAAAAAATCCGACGCGACTTCGTTGCATGAACATTTGCACCAATTGCACCTGTTCGGCCCAGTTTTGCATTGACTTTCGTGCCGTAACGAAACAGTCCGAAACGCAACAAAACATGAGTTTCCAATGGGGTGGATCGGGCACGTACGTTGCAAAAAATTCCGACGCGACTTCTTTACACGAACTTTTGCACTAATAGCAGCAATTCGGCCACGTTTTGCACCAACTTTCATGCAGAAACGAAATGGTCCGAAACGCACCAAAACATGAGTTTAGGGTCCAATGGGGTGGATCGGGTGTGTTCGTTGCGAAAAATTCCGACGTGACTTCGTAGCACGAACTTTTGCACTAATTGCACCAGTTCGGCCCCGTTTTCCTCCGTCTTTCGTGCAGTAACGATACGGTCTGAAACCCAACAAAACATGAGTTTAGGGTCCAATGGCGTGGATCAGGTGCATTCATTGCAGAAAATTCTGACGCGACTTCGTTGAACGAATTTTGCACTAATTGCATCAGTTCGAGCCAGTTTTGCACAAACTTTCGTGGTGGAAAGAAATAGTTCGAAATGCTCCAGAACATGAGTTCAGGGTCCAATTGGGTGCATCGGGTGCGTTCGTTGCAAAAATATGCGACGTGACTTCGTTGCACGAAACTTTTGCACTAATGGCACAAGTTCGGCCCCATTTTGCACCGACTTTCGTGCAGTAATGAAAAGGTACGAAACGCACCAAAACATGAGTTTAGGGTCCAATGGGGTGGATCGGGTGCGTTCGTTGCGAAAAATTCCGACGTGACTTCGTTGCACGAACTTTTGCACTAATTGCACCAGTTCGGCCCTGTTTTCCTCCGACTTTCGTGCAGTAACGATACGGTCTAAAACCCAACAAAACATGAGTTTAGCGTTCGTTGCGAAAAGTTCCGACGTGACTTCGTTGCACGAACTTTTGCACTAATTGCACCAATTCGGCCCCGTTTTCCTCCGACTTTCGTGCAGTAACGATACGTTCCGAAACGCACCAAAACATGAGTTTAGGGTCCAATGGGATGGATCGGGTGCGTTCGTTGCAGAAAATTCTGACGCGACTTCGTTGAACGAACTTTTGCACTAATTCCACCAGTTCGGCCCCGTTTTGCACCAACTTTCGTGCAGTAACGAAAAGGTCCGAAACGCACCAAAACATGAGTTTTGCACGAACTTTTGCACTAATTGCACAAGTTCGGCCCCGTTTTGCAGTAACTTTCGTGCAGTAATGAAACGGTCCGAAACGCACCAAAACATGAGTTTAGCGTTCGTTGCGAAAAATTCCGACGTGACTTCGTTGCACGAACTTTTGCACTAATTGCACCAGTTCGGCCCCGTTTTCCTCCGACTTTCGTGCAGTAACGATACGGTCTGAAACCGAACAAAACATGAGTTTAGGGTCCAATGGCGTGGACCAGGTGCATTCATTGCAGAAAATTCTGACGTGACTTCGTTGAACGAAATTTTGCACTAATTGCACCAGTTCGGCCTCGTTTTGCACCAACTTTCGTGCAGTAACGAAACGGTCCGAAACGCACCAAAACATGAGTTTTGCACGAACTTTTGCGCTAATTGCAGAAGTTCGGCCCCGTTTTGCAGCAACTTTCGTGCAGTAAAGAAACGGTCCGAAACGCACCAAAACATGAGTCCAATGGGGTGGATCGGGTGCGTTCGTTGCAAAAAAATCCGACGCGACTTCGTTGCATGAACTATTGCACCAATTGCACCAGTTCGGCCTAGTTTTGCATTGACTTTCGTGTCGTAACGAAACAGTCCGAAACGCAACAAAACATGAGTTTAGGGTCCAATGGGGTGGATCGGGTGCGTACGTTGCAAAAAATTCCGACGCGACTTCTTTACACGAACTTTTGCACTAATTGCAGCAATTCGGCCCCGTTTTGCACCAACTTTCGTGCAGAAACGAAATGGTCCGAAACGCAACAAAACATGGGTTTAGGGTCCAATGGGGTTGATCGGGTGCGTACGTTGCAAAAAATTCGGACGCGACTTTTTTGCACGAACTTTTGCACTAATTACACCAGTTCGGCCCCATTTTGCACAACATTTCGTGAAGAAACGAAATGGTCCGAAACGCACCAAAACATGAGTTTAGGGTCCAATGGGATGGATCGGGTGCGTTCGTTGCGAAAAATTCGAACGCGACATTTTGCGCGAACTTTTGCATTAATTCCACCAGTTCGGCCCATTTTGCACCGACTTTCATGCAGTAACGAAACGGTCCGAAACGCACCAAAACATGAGTTTTGCACGAAATTTTGCGCTAATTGCACAAGTTCGGCCCCATTTTGCACCGACTTTCGTGCAGTAATGAAACGGTCCGAAACGCACCAAAACATGAGTCCAATGGGGTGGATCGGGTGCGTTCGTTGCAAAAAAAATCCGACGCGACTTCGTTGCATGAACTTTTGCACCAATTGCACCTGTTCGGCCCAGTTTTGCATTGACTTTCGTGCCGTAACGAAACAGTCCGAAACGCAACAAAACATGAGTTTAGGGTCCAATGGGGTGGATCGGGCGCGTACGTTGCGAAAAAATTCCGACGCGACTTCTTTACACGAAATTTTGCACTAATTGCAGCAATTCGGCCCCGTTTTGCACCAACTTTCATGCAGAAACGAAATGGTCCGAAACGCACCAAAACATGAGTTTAGGGTCCAATGGGGTGGATCGGGTGCGTTCGTTGCGAAAAATTCCGACGTGACTTTGTTGCACGAACTTTTGCACTAATTGCACCAGTTCGGCCCCGTTTTCCTCCATCTTTCGTGCAGTAACGATACGGTCTGAAACCCAACAAAACATGAGTTTAGGGTCCAATGGCGTGGATCAGGTGCATTCATTGCAGAAAATTCTGACGCGACTTCGTTGAACGAACTTTTGCACTAATTGCAGCAGTTCGGCCCCGTTTTGCACCAACTTTCGTGCAGTAACGAAACGGTCAAAAACGCACCAAAACATGAGTTTTGCACGAACTTTTGCGCTAATTGCACAAGTTCGGCCCCGTTTTGCACCAACTTTCGTGCAGAAAAGAAACGGTCCGAAACGCACCAAAACATGAGTCCAATGGGGTGGATCGGGTGCGTTCGTTGCAAAAAAATCCGACGCGATTTCGTTGCATGAACTTTTGCACCAATTGCACCTATTCGGCCCAGTTTTGCATTGACTTTCGTGCCGTAACGAAACAGTCCGAAACGCAACAAAACATGAGTTTAGGGTCCAATGGGGTGGATCGGGCGCGTACGTTGCAAAAAATTCCGACGCGACTTCTTTAAACGAACTTTTGCACTAATTGCAGCAATTCGGCCCCGTTTTGCACCAACTTTCATGCAGAAACGAAATGGTCCGAAACGCACCAAAACATGAGTTTAGGGTCCAATGGGGTGGATCGGGTGCGTTCGTTGCGAAAAATTCCGACGTGACTTTGTTGCACGAACTTTTGCACTAATTGCACCAGTTCGGCCACGTTTTCCTCCGTCTTTCGTGCAGTAACGATACGGTCTGAAACCCAACAAAACATGAGTTTAGGGTCCAATGGCGTCGATCAGGTGCATTCATTGCAGAAAATTCTGACGCGACTTCGTTGAACGAACTTTTGCACTAATTGCAGCAGTTCGGCCCCGTTTTGCACCAACTTTCGTGCAGTAACGAAACGGTCCGAAACGCACCAAAACATGAGTTTTGCACGAACTTTTGTGCTAATTGCACAAGTTCGGCCCCGTTTTGCACCAACTTTCGTGCAGTAAAGAAATGGTCCGAAACGCACCAAAACATGAGTCCAATGGGGTGGATCGGGTGCGTTCGTTGCAAAAAAATCCGACGCGATTTCGTTGCATGAACTTTTGAACCAATTGCACCTGTTCGGCCCAGTTTTGCATTGACTTTCGTGCCGTAATGAAACAGTCCGAAACGCAACAAAACATGAGTTTCCAATGGGGTGGATCGGGCACGTACGTTGCAAAAAATTCCGACGCGACTTCTTTACACGAACTTTTGCACTAATTGCAGCAATTCGGCCACGTTTTGCACCAACTTTCATGCAGAAACGAAATGGTCCGAAACGCACCAAAACATGAGTTTAGGGTCCAATGGGGTGGATCGGGTGTGTTCGTTGCGAAAAATTCCGACGTGACTTCGTAGCACGAACTTTTGCACTAATTGCACCAGTTCGGCCCCGTTTTCCTCCGTCTTTCGTGCAGTAACGATACGGTCTGAAACCCAACAAAACATGAGTTTAGGGTCCAATGGCGTGGATCAGGTGCATTCATTGCAGAAAATTCTGACGCGACTTCGTTGAACGAATTTTGCACTAATTGCATCAGTTCGAGCCAGTTTTGCACAAACTTTCGTGGTGGAAAGAAATAGTTCGAAATGCTCCAGAACATGAGTTCAGGGTCCAATTGGGTGCATCGGGTGCGTTCGTTGCAAAAATATGCGACGTGACTTCGTTGCACGAAACTTTTGCACTAATGGCACAAGTTCGGCCCCATTTTGCACCGACTTTCGTGCAGTAATGAAAAGGTACGAAACGCACCAAAACATGAGTTTAGGGTCCAATGGGGTGGATCGGGTGCGTTCGTTGCGAAAAATTCCGACGTGACTTCGTTGCACGAACTTTTGCACTAATTGCACCAGTTCGGCCCTGTTTTCCTCCGACTTTCGTGCAGTAACGATACGGTCTAAAACCCAACAAAACATGAGTTTAGCGTTCGTTGCGAAAAGTTCCGACGTGACTTCGTTGCACGAACTTTTGCACTAATTGCACCAATTCGGCCCCGTTTTCCTCCGACTTTCGTGCAGTAACGATACGTTCCGAAACGCACCAAAACATGAGTTTAGGGTCCAATGGGATGGATCGGGTGCGTTCGTTGCAGAAAATTCTGACGCGACTTCGTTGAACGAACTTTTGCACTAATTCCACCAGTTCGGCCCCGTTTTGCACCAACTTTCGTGCAGTAACGAAACGGTCCGAAACGCACCAAAACATGAGTTTTGCACGAACTTTTGCACTAATTGCACAAGTTCGGCCCCGTTTTGCAGTAACTTTCGTGCAGTAATGAAACGGTCCGAAACGCACCAAAACATGAGTTTAGCGTTCGTTGCGAAAAATTCCGACGTGACTTCGTTGCACGAACTTTTGCACTAATTGCACCAGTTCGGCCCCGTTTTCCTCCGACTTTCGTGCAGTAACGATACGGTCTGAAACCGAACAAAACATGAGTTTAGGGTCCAATGGCGTGGACCAGGTGCATTCATTGCAGAAAATTCTGACGTGACTTCGTTGAACGAAATTTTGCACTAATTGCACCAGTTCGGCCTCGTTTTGCACCAACTTTCGTGCAGTAACGAAACGGTCCGAAACGCACCAAAACATGAGTTTTGCACGAACTTTTGCGCTAATTGCACAAGTTCGGCCCCGTTTTGCAGCAACTTTCGTGCAGTAAAGAAACGGTCCGAAACGCACCAAAACATGAGTCCAATGGGGTGGATCGGGTGCGTTCGTTGCAAAAAAATCCGACGCGACTTCGTTGCATGAACTATTGCACCAATTGCACCAGTTCGGCCTAGTTTTGCATTGACTTTCGTGTCGTAACGAAACAGTCCGAAACGCAACAAAACATGAGTTTAGGGTCCAATGGGGTGGATCGGGTGCGTACGTTGCAAAAAATTCCGACGCGACTTCTTTACACGAACTTTTGCACTAATTGCAGCAATTCGGCCCCGTTTTGCACCAACTTTCGTGCAGAAACGAAATGGTCCGAAACGCAACAAAACATGGGTTTAGGGTCCAATGGGGTTGATCGGGTGCGTACGTTGCAAAAAATTCGGACGCGACTTTTTTGCACGAACTTTTGCACTAATTACACCAGTTCGGCCCCATTTTGCACAACGTTTCGTGAAGAAACGAAATGGTCCGAAACGCACCAAAACATGAGTTTAGGGTCCAATGGGATGGATCGGGTGCGTTCGTTGCGAAAAATTCGAACGCGACATTTTGCGCGAACTTTTGCATTAATTCCACCAGTTCGGCCCATTTTGCACCGACTTTCATGCATTAACGAAACGGTCCGAAACGCACCAAAACATGAGTTTTGCACGAAATTTTGCGCTAATTGCACAAGTTCGGCCCCATTTTGCACCGACTTTCGTGCAGTAATGAAACGGTCCGAAACGCACCAAAACATGAGTCCAATGGGGTGGATCGGGTGCGTTCGTTGCAAAAAAAATCCGACGCGACTTCGTTGCATGAACTTTTGCACCAATTGCACCTGTTCGGCCCAGTTTTGCATTGACTTTCGTGCCGTAACGAAACAGTCCGAAACGCAACAAAACATGAGTTTAGGGTCCAATGGGGTGGATCGGGCGCGTACGTTGCAAAAAAATTCCGACGCGACTTCTTTACACGAAATTTTGCACTAATTGCAGCAATTCGGCCCCGTTTTGCACCAACTTTCATGCAGAAACGAAATGGTCCGAAACGCACCAAAACATGAGTTTAGGGTCCAATGGGGTGGATCGGGTGCGTTCGTTGCGAAAAATTCCGACGTGACTTTGTTGCACGAACTTTTGCACTAATTGCACCAGTTCGGCCCCGTTTTCCTCCATCTTTCGTGCAGTAACGATACGGTCTGAAACCCAACAAAACATGAGTTTAGGGTCCAATGGCGTGGATCAGGTGCATTCATTGCAGAAAATTCTGACGCGACTTCGTTGAACGAACTTTTGCACTAATTGCAGCAGTTCGGCCCCGTTTTGCACCAACTTTCGTGCAGTAACGAAACGGTCGAAAACGCACCAAAACATGAGTTTTGCACGAACTTTTGCGCTAATTGCACAAGTTCGGCCCCGTTTTGCACCAACTTTCGTGCAGAAAAGAAACGGTCCGAAACGCACCAAAACATGAGTCCAATGGGGTGGATCGGGTGCGTTCGTTGCAAAAAAATCCGACGCGATTTCGTTGCATGAACTTTTGCACCAATTGCACCTATTCGGCCCAGTTTTGCATTGACTTTCGTGCCGTAACGAAACAGTCCAAAACGCAACAAAACATGAGTTTAGGGTCCAATGGGGTGGATCGGGCGCGTACGTTGCAAAAAATTCCGACGCGACTTCTTTACACGAACTTTTGCACTAATTGCAGCAATTCGGCCCCGTTTTGCACCAACTTTCATGCAGATACGAAATGGTCCGAAACGCACCAAAACATGAGTTTAGGGTCCAATGGGGTGGATCGGGTGCGTTCGTTGCGAAAAATTCCGACGTGACTTTGTTGCACGAACTTTTGCACTAATTGCACCAGTTCGGCCCCGTTTTCCTCCGTCTTTCGTGCAGTAACGATACGGTCTGAAACCCAACAAAACATGAGTTTAGGGTCCAATGGCGTCGATCAGGTGCATTCATTGCAGAAAATTCTGATGCGACTTCGTTGAACGAACTTTTGCACTAATTGCAGCAGTTCGGCCCCGTTTTGCACCAACTTTCGTGCAGTAACGAAACGGTCCGAAACGCACCAAAACATGAGTTTTGCACGAACTTTTGTGCTAATTGCACAAGTTCGGCCCCGTTTTGCACCAACTTTCGTGCAGTAAAGAAATGGTCCGAAACGCACCAAAACATGAGTCCAATGGGGTGGATCGGGTGCGTTCGTTGCAAAAAAATCCGACGCGATTTCGTTGCATGAACTTTTGAACCAATTGCACCTGTTCGGCCCAGTTTTGCATTGACTTTCGTGCCGTAATGAAACAGTCCGAAACGCAACAAAACATGAGTTTCCAATGGGGTGGATCGGGCACGTACGTTGCAAAAAATTCCGACGCGACTTCTTTACACGAACTTTTGCACTAATTGCAGCAATTCGGCCACGTTTTGCACCAACTTTCATGCAGAAACGAAATGGTCCGAAACGCACCAAAACATGAGTTTAGGGTCCAATGGGGTGGATCGGGTGTGTTCGTTGCGAAAAATTCCGACGTGACTTCGTAGCACGAACTTTTGCACTAATTGCACCAGTTCGGCCCCGTTTTCCTCCGTCTTTCGTGCAGTAACGATACGGTCTGAAACCCAACAAAATATGAGTTTAGGGTCCAATGGCGTGGATCAGGTGCATTCATTGCAGAAAATTCTGACGCGACTTCGTTGAACGAATTTTGCACTAATTGCATCAGTTCGAGCCAGTTTTGCACAAACTTTCGTGGTGGAAAGAAATAGTTCGAAATGCTCCAGAACATGAGTTCAGGGTCCAATTGGGTGCATCGGGTGCGTTCGTTGCAAAAATATGCGACGTGACTTCGTTGCACGAAACTTTTGCACTAATGGCACAAGTTCGGCCCCATTTTGCACCGACTTTCGTGCAGTAATGAAAAGGTACGAAACGCACCAAAACATGAGTTTAGGGTCCAATGGGGTGGATCGGGTGCGTTCGTTGCGAAAAATTCCGACGTGACTTCGTTGCACGAACTTTTGCACTAATTGCACCAGTTCGGCCCTGTTTTCCTCCGACTTTCGTGCAGTAACGATACGGTCTAAAACCCAACAAAACATGAGTTTAGCGTTCGTTGCGAAAAGTTCCGACGTGACTTCGTTGCACGAACTTTTGCACTAATTGCACCAATTCGGCCCCGTTTTCCTCCGACTTTCGTGCAGTAACGATACGTTCCGAAACGCACCAAAACATGAGTTTAGGGTCCAATGGGATGGATCGGGTGCGTTCGTTGCAGAAAATTCTGACGCGACTTCGTTGAACGAACTTTTGCACTAATTCCACCAGTTCGGCCCCGTTTTGCACCAACTTTCGTGCAGTAACGAAACGGTCCGAAACGCACCAAAACATGAGTTTTGCACGAACTTTTGCACTAATTGCACAAGTTCGGCCCCGTTTTGCAGTAACTTTCGTGCAGTAATGAAACGGTCCGAAACGCACCAAAACATGAGTTTAGCGTTCGTTGCGAAAAATTCCGACGTGACTTCGTTGCACGAACTTTTGCACTAATTGCACCAGTTCGGCCCCATTTTCCTCCGACTTTCGTGCAGTAACGATACGGTCTGAAACACAACAAAACATGAGTTTAGGGTCCAATGGCGTGGACCAGGTGCATTCATTGCAGAAAATTCTGACGTGACTTCGTTGAACGAAATTTTGCACTAATTGCACCAGTTCGGCCTCGTTTTGCACCAACTTTCGTGCAGTAACGAAACGGTCCGAAACGCACCAAAACATGAGTTTTGCACGAACTTTTGCGCTAATTGCACATGTTCGGCCCCGTTTTGCAGCAACTTTCGTGCAGTAAAGAAACGGTCCGAAACGCACCAAAACATGAGTCCAATGGGGTGGATCGGGTGCGTTCGTTGCAAAAAAATCCGACGCGACTTCGTTGCATGAACTATTGCACCAATTGCACCAGTTCGGCCTAGTTTTGCATTGACTTTCGTGCCGTAACGAAACAGTCCGAAACGCAACAAAACATGAGTTTAGGGTCCAATGGGGTGGATCGGGTGCGTACGTTGCAAAAAATTCCGACGCGACTTCTTTACATGAACTTTTGCACTAATTGCAGCAATTCGGCCCCGTTTTGCACCAACTTTCGTGCAGAAACAAAATGGTCCGAAACGCAACAAAACAAGGGTTTAGGGTCCAATGGGGTTGATCGGGTGCGTACGTTGCAAAAAATTCGGACGCGACTTTTTTGCACGAACTTTTGCACTAATTACACCAGTTCGGCCCCGTTTTGCACAACGTTTCGTGAAGAAACGAAATGGTCCGAAACGCACCAAAACATGAGTTTATGGTCCAATGGGATGGATCGGGTGCGTTCGTTGCGAAAAATTCGAACGCGACATTTTGCGCGAACTTTTGCACTAATTCCACCAGTTCGGCCCATTTTGCACCGACTTTCATGCAGTAACGAAACGGTCCGAAACGCACCAAAACATGAGTTTTGCACGAAATTTTGCGCTAATTGCACAAGTTCGGCCCCATTTTGCACCGACTTTCGTGGAGTAATGAAACGGTCCGAAACGCACCAAAACATGAGTCCAATGGGGTGGATCGGGTGCGTTCGTTGCAAAAAAAATCCGACGCGACTTCGTTGCATGAACATTTGCACCAATTGCACCTGTTCGGCCCAGTTTTGCATTGACTTTCGTGCCGTAACGAAACAGTCCGAAACGCAACAAAACATGAGTTTAGGGTCCAATGGGGTGGATCGGGCGCGTACGTTGCAAAAAAATTCCGACGCGACTTCTTTACACGAAATTTTGCACTAATTGCAGCAATTCGGCCCCGTTTTGCACCAACTTTCATGCAGAAACGAAATGGTCCGAAACGCACCAAAACATGAGTTTAGGGTCCAATGGGGTGGATCGGGTGCGTTCGTTGCGAAAAATTCCGACGTGACTTTGTTGCACGAACTTTTGCACTAATTGCACCAGTTCGGCCCCGTTTTCCTCCGTCTTTCGTGCAGTAACGATACGGTCTGAAACCCAACAAAACATGAGTTTAGGGTCCAATGGCGTGGATCAGGTGCATTCATTGCAGAAAATTCTGACGCGACTTCGTTGAACGAACTTTTGCACTAATTGCAGCAGTTCGGCCCCGTTTTGCACCAACTTTCGTGCAGTAACGAAACGGTCGAAAACGCACCAAAACATGAGTTTTGCACGAACTTTTGCGCTAATTGCACAAGTTCGGCCCCGTTTGGCACCAACTTTCGTGCAGCGGTAGGTGGGCTGATCAAGGGAAAATACTAGCACCACGTTAGTCAGAAAAGCAAGCTGAATAATTGTTCAACGGTGGTACTGTGCTGGTCCTAGCATAGACCGTACTAGAGGCGCGAGCCTGGACACAAATGAAGTCACAAAGCACCAACCGAAACAGCAGGAACACAAAAGATGGATCAGCCCCTTTCTTCTTTTTCTTTTCTTTTCTTTTCTTTTCTGTTTTTTTTTCACTTTGTTTTCTTTTCTTCTTCTTCTTTTTTTTGTAGAGGACTAAAATCCTTTGTTTGACAAACAACGCAACAGGATTACTGCATATAGCTGCTACCAACTCAGATTGACGAAACTTGTTTCACGCAGCCAGACGCACAAATCTCCAAGTCGATTCTGGAGCACTTAGATGGAGTTTGTGACCCAGGTCAGATCCGTTGGAAAGATCACGAGTTACGCTTTCCAGATTGTACTAAAACTCGCAAATCGGAGATCGGACACAGAAACAATGAAAGTTTTCTTCCACTGATGAATTGAAACTCCGAGACAAAAAGAGGTGACAAGAACTCGAAACTCTAAAGGACTAAACTAAGACCAGCAACACGACGCAACCGATGCAACCGAAAACTCAACAAGCCCTAACTAAGTAGTACCAGCAAAGGCTCAAAGGGTTTATAGGATTGCCGGCAAACTAATCTACCTTTTTTTTTGGTTTTTCTGGACTATAGGAAAAAAAATAGCAAAGATAAGTCTCTCACCGATAAACCTTGCTCTGATACCAACTGATGTGAAACCGCTAGGGTTTGTTCCCGATCTTTCGATGAGAGGCGGGGGATAACTCGATTTGAGATGGAGGCGACGTTCACGGCCCGACTACAGCCTTCCAAGGACGCTGCGCCTTAGCAACCGATACACCACCTCCAATGGCTGCCGCGATCTTGTGGAGCGCGACACCCGGCCACTAGGGCACCTGTCCTGCAAGCAATCGAAGAACCAGCAAGAACAAGTAGAACAAGCAACTCAATTGCAAATATGGAGATAATAACCAATCTGGAATCAACAAGGTGGGGTTCCGAATCGAGTAGAACGGATGGTCTAGTCGACACACGCGTCTACAAGGAAGTAGCAATGGCTAAACTTTCAACAAAACAAAAACCCCCCCAATCTGTTCATGGCGGCTCTAACCCTTATTAATACCTAGGAGGACAACCAAGAGGGTGTTTGAGTCGCACTCCAACTCTAGGACGCGTCCCTAATGGACCCGACTTGATACAAAGCCCATCGGGCCAAATTAAGATGTCGCAGCACCTTTAGACAGAAAACCAGTCGGTAGTATTTTGGTCATTGCGGACGAATCACGAGAGATATGGACTTGAGTCCGGATCCATATGAAACTAGACTTCATAAGCTTTCCACGAAGTACTTGAACGTCCCTATCCGAGTCCGTATGCGACCGTGGTGTCCGTCACAAGTTGGTGCTGTTCTGCAGTCCGAATCCAGCCTCCAAAACGTGTTGGACATGGACTCTTTCTTTCCTTGCACCAAAAGTGACGTGGTGGCCTGATGGAGAACATTGGGAAGACTTAGGCTTGGTCCCCAATCAACTTCTTTGGTCCTCCATACCTTCCATGTGTGTTTATTACATGTGGGTGTATCCATTCTGGTGATGTCCACATCATCTGAAACCCAACAAAACATGAGTTTAGGGTCCAATGGCGTCGATCAGGTGCATTCATTGCAGAAAATTCTGACGCGACTTCGTTGAACGAACTTTTGCACTAATTGCAGCAGTTCGGCCCCGTTTTGCACCAACTTTCGTGCAGTAACGAAACGGTCGAAAACGCACCAAAACATGAGTTTTGCACGAACTTTTGCGCTAATTGCACAAGTTCGGCCCCGTTTTGCACCAACTTTCGTGCAGAAAAGAAACGGTCCGAAACGCACCAAAACATGAGTCCAATGGGGTGGATCGGGTGCGTTCGTTGCAAAAAAAATCCGACGCGATTTCGTTGCATGAACTTTTGCACCAATTGCACCTATTCGGCCCAGTTTTGCATTGACTTTCGTGCCGTAACGAAACAGTCCGAAACGCAACAAAACATGAGTTTAGGGTCCAATGGGGTGGATCGGGCGCGTACGTTGCAAAAAAATCCGACGCGACTACTTTACACGAACTTTTGCACTAATTGCAGCAATTCGGCCCCGTTTTGCACCAACTTTCATGCAGAAACGAAATGGTCCGTAACGCACCAAAACATGAGTTTAGGGTCCAATGCGGTGGATCGGGTGAGTTCGTTGCGAAAAATTCCGACGTGACTTCGTAGCACGAACTTTTGCACTAATTGCACCAGTTCGGCCCCGTTTTCCTCCGTCTTTCGTGCAGTAACGATACGGTCTGAAACCCAAAAAAACATGAGTTTAGGGTCCAATGGCGTGGATCAGGTGCATTCATTGCAGAAAATTCTGACGCGACTTCGTTGAACGAATTTTGCACTAATTGCATCAGTTCGAGCCAGTTTTGCACAAACTTTCGTGGTGGAAAGAAATAGTTCGAAATGCTCCAGAACATGAGTTCAGGGTCCAATGGGGTGGATCGGGCGCGTACGTTGCAAAAAATTCCGACGCGACTTCTTTACACGAACTTTTACACTAATTGCAGCAATTCGGCCCCATTTTGCACCAACTTTCATGCAGAAACGAAAAGGTACGAAACGCACCAAAACATGAGTTTAGCGTCCAATGGGGTGGATCGGGTGCGTTCGTTGCGAAAAATTCCGACGTGACTTCGTTGCACGAACTTTTGCACTAATTGCACCAGTTCGGCCCTGTTTTCCTCCGACTTGCGTGCAGTAACGATACGGTCTAAAACCCAACAAAACATGAGTTTAGCGTTCGTTGCGAAAAATTCCGACGTGACTTCGTTGCACGAACTTTTGCACTAATTGCACCAATTCGGCCCCGTTTTCCTCCGACTTTCGTGCAGTAACGATACGTTCCGAAACGCACCAAAACATGAGTTTAGGGTCCAATGGGATGGATCGGGTGCGTTCGTTGCAGAAAATTCTGACGCGACTTCGTTGAACGAACTTTTGCACTAATTCCACCAGTTCGGCCCCGTTTTGCACCAACTTTCGTGCAGTAAGGAAACGGTCCGAAACGCACCAAAACATGAGTTTTGCACGAACTTTTGCGCTAATTGCACAAGTTCGGCCCCGTTTTGCAGTAACTTTCGTGCAGTAATGAAACGGTCCGAAACGCACCAAAACATGAGTCCAATGGGGTGGATCGGGTGCGTTCGTTGCAAAAAAATCCGACGCGACTTCGTTGCATGAACTTTTGCACCAATTGCACCAGTTCGGCCCAGTTTTGCATTGACTTTCCTTCCGTAACGAAACAGTCCGAAACGCAACAAAACATGAGTTTACTGTCCAATGGGGTGGATCGGGTGCGTACGTTGCAAAAAATTCGGACGCGACTTTTTTGCACGAACTTTTGCACTAATTGCAGCGGTTCGGCCCCGTTTTGCACAACATTTCGTGAAGAAACGAAATGGTCCGAAATGCACCAAAACATGAGTTTAGGGTCCAATGGGATGGATCGGGTGCGTTCGTTGCGAAAAATTCGAACGCGACATTTTGCGCGAACTTTTGCACTAATTCCACCAGTTCGGCCCATTTTGCACCGACTTTCATGCAGTAACGAAACGGTCCGAAACGCACCAAAACATGAGTTTTGCACGAAATTTTGCGCTAATTGCACAAGTTCGGCCCCATTTTGCACCGACTTTCGTGCAGTAATGAAACGGTCCGAAACGCACCAAAACATGAGTCCAATGGGGTGGATCGGGTGCGTTCGTTGCAAAAAAAATCCGACGCGACTTCGTTGCATGAACTTTTGCACCAATTGCACCTGTTCGGCCCAGTTTTGCATTGACTTTCGTGCCGTAACGAAACAGTCCGAAACGCAACAAAATATGAGTTTAGGGTCCAATGGGGTGGATCGGGCGCGTACGTTGCAAAAAAATTCCGACGCTACTTCTTTACACGAAATTTTGCACTAATTGCAGCAATTCGGCCCCGTTTTGCACCAACTTTCATGCAGAAACGAAATGGTCCGAAACGCACCAAAACATGATTTTAGGGTCCAATGGGGTGGATCGGGTGCGTTCGTTGCGAAAAATTCCGACGTGACTTTGTTGCACGAACTTTTGCACTAATTGCACCAGTTCTGCCCCGTTTTCCTCCGTCTTTCGTGCAGTAACGATACGGTCTGAAACCCAACAAAACATGAGTTTAGGGTCCAATGGCGTGGATCAGGTGCATTCATTGCAGAAAATTATGACGCGACTTCGTTGAACGAACTTTTGCACTAATTGCAGCAGTTCGGCCCCATTTTGCACCAACTTTCGTGCAGTAACGAAACGGTCCAAAACGCACCAAAACATGAGTTTTGCATGAACTTTTGCGCTAATTGCACAAGTTCGGCCCCGTTTTGCACCAACTTTCGTGCAGAAAAGAAACGGTCCGAAACGCACCAAAACATGAGTCCAATGGGGTGGATCGGGTGCGTTCGTTGCAAAAAAATCTGACGCGATTTCGTTGCATGAACTTTTGCACCAATTGCACCTATTCGGCCCAGTTTTGCATTGACTTTCGTGCCGTAACGAAACAGTACGAAACGCAACAAAACATGAGTTTAGGGTCCAATGGGGTGGATCGGGCGCGTACGTTGCAAAAAATTCCGACGCGACTTCTTTACACGAACTTTTGCACTAATTGCAGCAATTCGGCCCCGTTTTGCACCAACTTTGATGCAGAAACGAAATGGTCCGAAACGCACCAAAACATGAGTTTAGGGTCCAATGGGGTGGATCGGGTGTGTTCGTTGCGAAAAATTCCGACGTGACTTCGTAGCACGAACTTTTGCACTAATTACACCAGTTCGGCCCCGTTTTCCTCCGTCTTTCGTGCAGTAACGATACGGTGTGAAACCCAACAAAACATGAGTTTGGGGTCCAATGGCGTGGATCAGGTGCATTCATTGCAGAAAATTCTGACGCGACTTCGTTGAACGAACTTTTGCACTAATTGCAGCAGTTCGTCCCCGTTTTGCACCAACTTTCGTGCAGTAACGAAACTGTCCGAAACGCACCAAAACATGAGTTTTGCACGAAATTTTGCGCTAATTGCACAAGTTCGGCCCCATTTTGCACCGACTTTCGTGCAGTAATGAAACGGTCCGAAACGCACCAAAACATGAGTCCAATGGGGTGGATCGGGTGCGTTCGTTGCAAAAAAAATCCGACGCGACTTCGTTGCATGAACTTTTGCACCAATTGCACCTGTTCGGCCCAGTTTTGCATTGACTTTCGTGCCGTAACGAAACAGTCCGAAACGCAACAAAATATGAGTTTAGGGTCCAATGGGGTGGATCGGGCGCGTACGTTGCAAAAAAATTCCGACGCGACTTCTTTACACGAAATTTTGCACTAATTGCAGCAATTCGGCCCCGTTTTGCACCAACTTTCATGCAGAAACGAAATGGTCCGAAACGCACCAAAACATGAGTTTAGGGTCCAATGGGGTGGATCGGGTGCGTTCGTTGCGAAAAATTCCGACGTGACTTTGTTGCACGAACTTTTGCACTAATTGCACCAGTTCTGCCCCGTTTTCCTCCGTCTTTCGTGCAGTAACGATACGGTGTGAAACCCAACAAAACATGAGTTTAGGGTCCAATGGCGTGGATCAGGTGCATTCATTGCAGAAAATTCTGACGCGACTTCGTTGAACGAACTTTTGCACTAATTGCATCAGTTCGAGCCAGTTTTGCACCAACTTTCGTGGTGGAAAGAAATAGTTCGAAATGCTTCAGAACATGAGTTCAGGGTCCAATTGGTTGCATCGGGTGCGTTCGTTGCAAAAAAATGCGACGTGACTTCGTTGCACGAAACTTTTGCACTAATGGCACAAGTTCGGCCCCATTTTGCACCGACTTTCGTGCAGTAATGAAAAGGTACGAAACGCACCAAGACATGAGTTTAGGGTCCAATGGGGTGGATCGGGTGCGTTCGTTGCGAAAAATTCCGACGTGACTTCGTTGCACGAACTTTTGCACTAATTGCACCAGTTCGGCCCTGTTTTCCTCCGACTTTCGTGCAGTAACGATACGGTCTGAAACCCAACAAAACATGAGTTTAGCGTTCGTTGCGAAAAATTCCGACGTGACTTCGTTGCACGAACTTTTGCACTAATTGCACCAATTCGGCCCCGTTTTCCTCCGACTTTCGTGCAGTAACGATACGTTCCGAAACGCACCAAAACATGAGTTTAGGGTCCAATGGGATGGATCGGGTGCGTTCGTTGCAGAAAATTCTGACGCGACTTCGTTGAACGAACTTTTGCACTAATTCCACCAGTTCGGCCCCGTTTTGCACCAACTTTCGTGCAGTAAGGAAACGGTCCGAAACGCACCAAAACATGAGTTTTGCACGAACTTTTGCGCTAATTGCACAAGTTCGGCCCCGTTTTGCAGCAACTTTCGTGCAGTAAAGAAACGGTCCGAAACGCACCAAAACATGAGTCCAATGGGTTGGATCGGGTGCGTTCGTTGCAAAAAAATCTGACGCGACTTCGTTGCATGAACTATTGCACCAATTGCACCAGTTCGGCCTAGTTTTGCATTGACTTTCGTGCCGTAACGAAACAGTCCGAAACGCAACAAAACATGAGTTTAGGGTCCAATGGGGTGGATCGGGTGCGTACGTTGCAAAAAATTCCGACGCGACTTCTTTACACGAACTTTTGCACTAATTGCAGCAATTCGGCCCCGTGTTGCACCAACTTTCGTGCAGAAATGAAATGGTCCGAAACGCAACAAAACATGGGTTTAGGGTCCAAGGGGGTGGATCGGGTGCGTACGTTGCAAAAAATTCGGACGCGACTTTTTTGCTCGAACTTTTGCACTAATTGCAGCAGTTCGGCCCCGTTTTGCACAACATTTCGTGAAGAAACGAAATGGTCCGAAATGCACCAAAACATGAGTTTAGGGTCCAATGGGATGGATCGGGTGCGTTCGTTGCGAAAAATTCGAACGCGACATTTTGCGCGAACTTTTGCACTAATTCCACCAGTTCGGCCCATTTTGCACCGACTTTCATGCAGTAACGAAACGGTCCGAAACGCACCAAAACATGAGTTTTGCACGAAATTTTGCGCTAATTGCACAAGTTCGGCCCCATTTTGCACCGACTTTCGTGCAGTAATGAAACGGTCCGAAACGCACCAAAACATGAGTCCAATGGGGTGGATCGGGTGCGTTCGTTGCAAAAAAAATCCGACGCGACTTCGTTGCATGAACTTTTGCACCAATTGCACCTGTTCGGCCCAGTTTTGCATTGACTTTCGTGCCGTAACGAAACAGTCCGAAACGCAACAAAATATGAGTTTAGGGTCCAATGGGGTGGATCGGGCGCGTACGTTGCAAAAAAATTCCGACGCGACTTCTTTACACGAAATTTTGCACTAATTGCAGCAATTCGGCCCCGTTTTGCACCAACTTTGATGCAGAAACGAAATGGTCCGAAACGCACCAAAACATGAGTTTAGGGTCCAATGGGGTGGATCGGGTGCGTTCGTTGCGAAAAATTCCGACGTGACTTTGTTGCACGAACTTTTGCACTAATTGCACCAGTTCTGCCCCGTTTTCCTCCGTCTTTCGTGCAGTAACGATACGGTCTGAAACCCAACAAAACATGAGTTTAGGGTCCAATGGCGTGGATCAGGTGCATTCATTGCAGAAAATTCTGACGCGACTTCGTTGAACGAACTTTTGCACTAATTGCAGCAGTTCGGCCCCGTTTTGCACCAACTTTCGTGCAGTTACGAAACGGTCCAAAACGCACCAAAACATGAGTTTTGCATGAACTTTTGCGCTAATTGCACAAGTTCGGCCCCGTTTTGCACCAACTTTCGTGCAGAAAAGAAACGGTCCGAAACGCACCAAAACATGAGTCCAATGGGGTGGATCGGGTGCGTTCGTTGCAAAAAAATCTGACGCGATTTCGTTGCATGAACTTTTGCACCAATTGCACCTATTCGGCCCAGTTTTGCATTGACTTTCGTGCCGTAACGAAACAGTACGAAACGCAACAAAACATGAGTTTAGGGTCCAATGGGGTGGATCGGGCGCGTACGTTGCAAAAAATTCCGACGCGACTTCTTTACACGAACTTTTGCACTAATTGCAGCAATTCGGCCCCGTTTTGCACCAACTTTGATGCAGAAACGAAATGGTCCGAAACGCACCAAAACATGAGTTTAGGGTCCAATGGGGTGGATCGGGTGCGTTCGTTGCGAAAAATTCCGACGTGACTTTGTTGCACGAACTTTTGCACTAATTGCACCAGTTCGGCCCCGTTTTCCTCCGTCTTTCGTGCAGTAACGATACGGTCTGAAACCCAACAAAACATGAGTTTAGGGTCCAATGGGATGGATCGGGTGCGTTCGTTGCGAAAAATTCGAACGCGACATTTTGCGCGAACTTTTGCACTAATTCCACCAGTTCGGCCCATTTTGCACCGACTTTCATGCAGTAACGAAACGGTCCCAAACGCACCAAAACATGAGTTTTGCACGAAATTTTGCGCTAATTGCACAAGTTCGGCCCCATTTTGCACCGACTTTCGTGCAGTAATGAAACGGTCCGAAACGCACCAAAACATGAGTCCAATGGGGTGGATCGGGTGCGTTCGTTGCAAAAAAAATCCGACGCGACTTCGTTGCATGAACTTTTGCACCAATTGCACCTGTTCGGCCCAGTTTTGCATTGACTTTCGTGCCGTAACGAAACAGTCCGAAACGCAACAAAATATGAGTTTAGGGTCCAATGGGGTGGATCGGGCGCGTACGTTGCAAAAAAATTCCGACGCGACTTCTTTACACGAAATTTTGCACTAATTGCAGCAATTCGGCCCCGTTTTGCACCAACTTTGATGCAGAAACGAAATGGTCCGAAACGCACCAAAACATGAGTTTAGGGTCCAATGGGGTGGATCGGGTGCGTTCGTTGCGAAAAATTCCGACGTGACTTTGTTGCACGAACTTTTGCACTAATTGCACCAGTTCTGCCCCGTTTTCCTCCGTCTTTCGTGCAGTAACGATACGGTATGAAACCCAACAAAACATGAGTTTAGGGTCCAATGGCGTGGATCAGGTGCATTGATTGCAGAAAATTCTGACGCGACTTCGTTGAACGAACTTTTGCACTAATTGCAGCAGTTCGGCCCCGTTTTGCACCAACTTTCGTGCAGTTACGAAACGGTCCAAAACGCACCAAAACATGAGTTTTGCATGAACTTTTGCGCTAATTGCACAAGTTCGGCCCCGTTTTGCACCAACTTTCGTGCAGAAAAGAAACGGTCTGAAACGCACCAAAACATGAGTCCAATGGGGTGGATCGGGTGCGTTCGTTGCAAAAAAATCTGACGCGATTTCGTTGCATGAACTTTTGCACCAATTGCACCTATTCGGCCCAGTTTTGCATTGACTTTCGTGCCGTAACGAAACAGTACGAAACGCAACAAAACATGAGTTTAGGGTCCAATGGGGTGGATCGGGCGCGTACGTTGCAAAAAATTCCGACGCGACTTCTTTACACGAACTTTTGCACTAATTGCAGCAATTCGGCCCCGTTTTGCACCAACTTTGATGCAGAAACGAAATGGTCCGAAACACACCAAAACATGAGTTTAGGGTCCAATGGGGTGGATCGGGTGCGTTCGTTGCGAAAAATTCCGACGTGACTTTGTTGCACGAACTTTTGCACTAATTGCACCAGTTCGGCCCCGTTTTCCTCCGTCTTTCGTGCAGTAACGATACGGTCTGAAACCCAACAAAACATGAGTTTAGGGTCCAATGGCGTGGATCAGGTGCATTCATTGCAGAAAATTCTGACGCGACTTCGTTGAACGAACTTTTGCACTAATTACAGCAGTTCGTCCCCGTTTTGCACCAACTTTCGTGCAGTAACGAAACGGTCCGAAACGCACCAAAACATGAGTTTTGCACGAAATTTTGCGCTAATTGCACAAGTTCGGCCCCATTTTGCACCGACTTTCGTGCAGTAATGAAACGGTCCGAAACGCACCAAAACATGAGTCCAATGGGGTGGATCGGGTGCGTTCGTTGCAAAAAAAATCCGACGCGACTTCGTTGCATGAACTTTTGCACCAATTGCACCTGTTCGGCCCAGTTTTGCATTGACTTTCGTGCCGTAACGAAACAGTCCGAAACGCAACAAAATATGAGTTTAGGGTCCAATGGGGTGGATCGGGCGCGTACGTTGCAAAAAAATTCCGACGCGACTTCTTTACACGAACTTTTGCACTAATTGCAGCAATTCGGCCCCGTTTTGCACCAACTTTGATGCAGAAACGAAATGGTCCGAAACGCACCAAAACATGAGTTTAGGGTCCAATGGGGTGGATCGGGTGCGTTCGTTGCGAAAAATTCCGACGTGACTTTGTTGCACGAACTTTTGCACTAATTGCACCAGTTCTGCCCCGTTTTCCTCCGTCTTTCGTGCAGTAACGATACGGTCTGAAACCCAACAAAACATGAGTTTAGGGTCCAATGGCGTGGATCAGGTGCATTCATTGCAGAAAATTCTGACGCGACTTCGTTGAACGAACTTTTGCACTAATTGCAGCAGTTCGTCCCCGTTTTGCACCAACTTTCGTGCAGTAACGAAACGGTCCGAAACGCACCAAAACATGAGTTTTGCACGAAATTTTGCGCTAATTGCACAAGTTCGGCCCCATTTTGCACCGACTTTCGTGCAGTAACGATACGTTCCGAAACGCACCAAAACATGAGTTTAGGGTCCAATGGGATGGATCGGGTGCGTTCGTTGCAGAAAATTCTGACGCGACTTCGTTGAACGAACTTTTGCACTAATTCCACCAGTTCGGCCCCGTTTTGCACCAACTTTCGTGCAGTAAGGAAACGGTCCGAAACGCACCAAAACATGAGTTTTGCACGAACTTTTGCGCTAATTGCACAAGTTCGGCCCCGTTTTGCAGCAACTTTCGTGCAGTAAAGAAACGGTCCGAAACGCACCAAAACATGAGTCCAATGGGTTGGATCGGGTGCGTTCGTTGCAAAAAAATCTGACGCGACTTCGTTGCATGAACTATTGCACCAATTGCACCAGTTCGGCCTAGTTTTGCATTGACTTTCGTGCCGTAACGAAACAGTCCGAAACGCAACAAAACATGAGTTTAGGGTCCAATGGGGTGGATCGGGTGCGTACGTTGCAAAAAATTCCGACGCGACTTCTTTACACGAACTTTTGCACTAATTGCAGCAATTCGGCCCCGTTTTGCACCAACTTTCGTGCAGAAATGAAATGGTCCGAAACGCAACAAAACATGGGTTTAGGGTCCAATGGGGTGGATCGGGTGCGTACGTTGCAAAAAATTCGGACGCGACTTTTTTGCACGAACTTTTGCACTAATTGCAGCAGTTCGGCCCCGTTTTGCACAACATTTCGTGAAGAAACGAAATGGTCCGAAATGCACCAAAACATGAGTTTAGGGTCCAATGGGATGGATCGGGTGCGTTCGTTGCGAAAAATTCGAACGCGACATTTTGCGCGAACTTTTGCACTAATTCCACTAGTTCGGCCCATTTTGCACCGACTTTCATGCAGTAACGAAACGGTCCGAAACGCACCAAAACATGAGTTTTGCACGAAATTTTGCGCTAATTGCACAAGTTCGGCCCCATTTTGCACCGACTTTCGTGCAGTAATGAAACGGTCCGAAACGCACCAAAACATGAGTCCAATGGGGTGGATCGGGTGCGTTCGTTGCAAAAAAAATCCGACGCGACTTCGTTGCATGAACTTTTGCACCAATTGCACCTGTTCGGCCCAGTTTTGCATTGACTTTCGTGCCGTAACGAAACAGTCCGAAACGCAACAAAATATGAGTTTAGGGTCCAATGGGGTGGATCGGGCGCGTACGTTGCAAAAAAATTCCGACGCGACTTCTTTACACGAACTTTTGCACTAATTGCAGCAATTCGGCCCCGTTTTGCACCAACTTTGATGCAGAAACGAAATGGTCCGAAACGCACCAAAACATGAGTTTAGGGTCCAATGGGGTGGATCGGGTGCGTTCGTTGCGAAAAATTCCGACGTGACTTTGTTGCACGAACTTTTGCACTAATTGCACCAGTTCTGCCCCGTTTTCCTCCGTCTTTCGTGCAGTAATGATACGGTCTGAAACCCAACAAAACATGAGTTTAGGGTCCAATGGCGTGGATCAGGTGCATTCATTGCAGAAAATTCTGACGCGACTTCGTTGAACGAACTTTTGCACTAATTGCAGCAGTTCGTCCCCGTTTTGCACCAACTTTCGTGCAGTAACGAAACGGTCCGAAACGCACCAAAACATGAGTTTTGCACGAAATTTTGCGCTAATTGCACAAGTTCGGCCCCATTTTGCACCGACTTTCGTGCAGTAATGAAACGGTCCGAAACGCACCAAAACATGAGTCCAATGGGGTGGATCGGGTGCGTTCGTTGCAAAAAAAATCCGACGCGACTTCGTTGCATGAACTTTTGCACCAATTGCACCTGTTCGGCCCAGTTTTGCATTGACTTTCGTGCCATAACGAAACAGTCCGAAACGCAACAAAATATGAGTTTAGGGTCCAATGGGGTGGATCGGGCGCGTACGTTGCAAAAAAATTCCGACGCGACTTCTTTACACGAAATTTTGCACTAATTGCAGCAATTCGGCCCCGTTTTGCACCAACTTTGATGCAGAAACGAAATGGTCCGAAACGCACCAAAACATGAGTTTAGGGTCCAATGGGGTGGATCGGGTGCGTTCGTTGCGAAAAATTCCGACGTGACTTTGTTGCACGAACTTTTGCACTAATTGCACCAGTTCTGCCCCGTTTTCCTCCGTCTTTCGTGCAGTAACGATACGGTCTGAAACCCAACAAAACATGAGTTTAGGGTCCAATGGCGTGGATCAGGTGCATTCATTGCAGAAAATTCTGACGCGACTTCGTTGAACGAACTTTTGCACTAATTGCAGCAGTTCGTCCCCGTTTTGCACCAACTTTCGTGCAGTAACGAAACGGTCCGAAACGCACCAAAACATGAGTTTTGCACGAAATTTTGCGCTAATTGCACAAGTTCGGCCCCATTTTGCACCGACTTTCGTGCAGTAACGATACGTTCCGAAACGCACCAAAACATGAGTTTAGGGTCCAATGGGATGGATCGGGTGCGTTCGTTGCAGAAAATTCTGACGCGACTTCGTTGAACGAACTTTTGCACTAATTCCACCAGTTCGGCCCCGTTTTGCACCAACTTTCGTGCAGTAAGGAAACGGTCCGAAACGCACCAAAACATGAGTTTTGCACGAACTTTTGCGCTAATTGCACAAGTTCGGCCCCGTTTTGCAGCAACTTTCGTGCAGTAAAGAAACGGTCCGAAACGCACCAAAACATGAGTCCAATGGGTTGGATCGGGTGCGTTCGTTGCAAAAAAATCTGACGCGACTTCGTTGCATGAACTATTGCACCAATTGCACCAGTTCGGCCTAGTTTTGCATTGACTTTCGTGCCGTAACGAAACAGTCCGAAACGCAACAAAACATGAGTTTAGGGTCCAATGGGGTGGATCGGGTGCGTACGTTGCAAAAAATTCCGACGCGACTTCTTTACACGAACTTTTGCACTAATTGCAGCAATTCGGCCCCGTTTTGCACCAACTTTCGTGCAGAAATGAAATGGTCCGAAACGCAACAAAACATGGGTTTAGGGTCCAATGGGGTGGATCGGGTGCGTACGTTGCAAAAAATTCGGACGCGACTTTTTTGCACGAACTTTTGCACTAATTGCAGCAGTTCGGCCCCGTTTTGCACAACATTTCGTGAAGAAACGAAATGGTCCGAAATGCACCAAAACATGAGTTTAGGGTCCAATGGGATGGATCGGGTGCGTTCGTTGCGAAAAATTCGAACGCGACATTTTGCGCGAACTTTTGCACTAATTCCACCAGTTCGGCCCATTTTGCACCGACTTTCATGCAGTAACGAAACGGTCCGAAACGCACCAAAACATGAGTTTTGCACGAAATTTTGCGCTAATTGCACAAGTTCGGCCCCATTTTGCACCGACTTTCGTGCAGTAATGAAACGGTCCGAAACGCACCAAAACATGAGTCCAATGGGGTGGATCGGGTGCGTTCGTTGCAAAAAAAATCCGACGCGACTTCGTTGCATGAACTTTTGCACCAATTGCACCTGTTCGGCCCAGTTTTGCATTGACTTTCGTGCCGTAACGAAACAGTCCGAAACGCAACAAAATATGAGTTTAGGGTCCAATGGGGTGGATCGGGCGCGTACGTTGCAAAAAAATTCCGACGCGACTTCTTTACACGAACTTTTGCACTAATTGCAGCAATTCGGCCCCGTTTTGCACCAACTTTGATGCAGAAACGAAATGGTCCGAAACGCACCAAAACATGAGTTTAGGGTCCAATGGGGTGGATCGGGTGCGTTCGTTGCGAAAAATTCCGACGTGACTTTGTTGCACGAACTTTTGCACTAATTGCACCAGTTCTGCCCCGTTTTCCTCCGTCTTTCGTGCAGTAATGATACGGTCTGAAACCCAACAAAACATGAGTTTAGGGTCCAATGGCGTGGATCAGGTGCATTCATTGCAGAAAATTCTGACGCGACTTCGTTGAACGAACTTTTGCACTAATTGCAGCAGTTCGTCCCCGTTTTGCACCAACTTTCGTGCAGTAACGAAACGGTCCGAAACGCACCAAAACATGAGTTTTGCACGAAATTTTGCGCTAATTGCACAAGTTCGGCCCCATTTTGCACCGACTTTCGTGCAGTAATGAAACGGTCCGAAACGCACCAAAACATGAGTCCAATGGGGTGGATCGGGTGCGTTCGTTGCAAAAAAAAATCCGACGCGACTTCGTTGCATGAACTTTTGCACCAATTGCACCTGTTCGGCCCAGTTTTGCATTGACTTTCGTGCCGTAACGAAACAGTCCGAAACGCAACAAAATATGAGTTTAGGGTCCAATGGGGTGGATCGGGCGCGTACGTTGCAAAAAAATTCCGACGCGACTTCTTTACACGAAATTTTGCACTAATTGCAGCAATTCGGCCCCGTTTTGCACCAACTTTGATGCAGAAACGAAATGGTCCGAAACGCACCAAAACATGAGTTTAGGGTCCAATGGGGTGGATCGGGTGCGTTCGTTGCGAAAAATTCCGACGTGACTTTGTTGCACGAACTTTTGCACTAATTGCACCAGTTCTGCCCCGTTTTCCTCCGTCTTTCGTGCAGTAACGATACGGTCTGAAACCCAACAAAACATGAGTTTAGGGTCCAATGGCGTGGATCAGGTGCATTCATTGCAGAAAATTCTGACGCGACTTCGTTGAACGAACTTTTGCACTAATTGCAGCAGTTCGGCCCCGTTTTGCACCAACTTTCGTGCAGTAACGAAACGGTCCAAAACGCATCAAAACATGAGTTTTGCATGAACTTTTGCGCTAATTGCACAAGTTCGGCCCCGTTTTGCACCAACTTTCGTGCAGAAAAGAAACGGTCCGAAACGCACCAAAACATGAGTCCAATGGGGTGGATCGGGTGCGTTCGTTGCAAAAAAATCTGACGCGATTTCGTTGCATGAACTTTTGCACCAATTGCACCTATTCGGCCCAGTTTTGCATTGACTTTCGTGCCGTAACGAAACAGTACGAAACGCAACAAAACATGAGTTTAGGGTCCAATGGGGTGGATCGGGCGCGTACGTTGCAAAAAAATTCCGACGCGACTTCTTTACACGAACTTTTGCACTAATTGCAGCAATTCGGCCCCGTTTTGCACCAACTTTGATGCAGTAACGAAACAGTCCGAAACGCAACAAAATATGAGTTTAGGGTCCAATGGGGTGGATCGGGCGCGTACGTTGCAAAAAAATTCCGACGCGACTTCTTTACACGAAATTTTGCACTAATTGCAGCAATTCGGCCCCGTTTTGCACCAACTTTGATGCAGAAACGAAATGGTCCGAAACGCACCAAAACATGAGTTTAGGGTCCAATGGGGTGGATCGGGTGCGTTCGTTGCGAAAAATTCCGACGTGACTTTGTTGCACGAACTTTTGCACTAATTGCACCAGTTCTGCCCCGTTTTCCTCCGTCTTTCGTGCAGTAACGATACGGTCTGAAACCCAACAAAACATGAGTTTAGGGTCCAATGGCGTGGATCAGGTGCATTCATTGCAGAAAATTCTGACGCGACTTCGTTGAACGAACTTTTGCACTAATTGCAGCAGTTCGTCCCCGTTTTGCACCAACTTTCGTGCAGTAACGAAACGGTCCGAAACGCACCAAAACATGAGTTTTGCACGAAATTTTGCGCTAATTGCACAAGTTCGGCCCCATTTTGCACCGACTTTCGTGCAGTAACGATACGTTCCGAAACGCACCAAAACATGAGTTTAGGGTCCAATGGGATGGATCGGGTGCGTTCGTTGCAGAAAATTCTGACGCGACTTCGTTGAACGAACTTTTGCACTAATTCCACCAGTTCGGCCCCGTTTTGCACCAACTTTCGTGCAGTAAGGAAACGGTCCGAAACGCACCAAAACATGAGTTTTGCACGAACTTTTGCGCTAATTGCACAAGTTCGGCCCCGTTTTGCAGCAACTTTCGTGCAGTAAAGAAACGGTCCGAAACGCACCAAAACATGAGTCCAATGGGTTGGATCGGGTGCGTTCGTTGCAAAAAAATCTGACGCGACTTCGTTGCATGAACTATTGCACCAATTGCACCAGTTCGGCCTAGTTTTGCATTGACTTTCGTGCCGTAACGAAACAGTCCGAAACGCAACAAAACATGAGTTTAGGGTCCAATGGGGTGGATCGGGTGCGTACGTTGCAAAAAATTCCGACGCGACTTCTTTACACGAACTTTTGCACTAATTGCAGCAATTCGGCCCCGTTTTGCACCAACTTTCGTGCAGAAATGAAATGGTCCGAAACGCAACAAAACATGGGTTTAGGGTCCAATGGGGTGGATCGGGTGCGTACGTTGCAAAAAATTCGGACGCGACTTTTTTGCACGAACTTTTGCACTAATTGCAGCAGTTCGGCCCCGTTTTGCACAACATTTCGTGAAGAAACGAAATGGTCCGAAATGCACCAAAACATGAGTTTAGGGTCCAATGGGATGGATCGGGTGCGTTCGTTGCGAAAAATTCGAACGCGACATTTTGCGCGAACTTTTGCACTAATTCCACCAGTTCGGCCCATTTTGCACCGACTTTCATGCAGTAACGAAACGGTCCGAAACGCACCAAAACATGAGTTTTGCACGAAATTTTGCGCTAATTGCACAAGTTCGGCCCCATTTTGCACCGACTTTCGTGCAGTAATGAAACGGTCCGAAACGCACCAAAACATGAGTCCAATGGGGTGGATCGGGTGCGTTCGTTGCAAAAAAAATCCGACGCGACTTCGTTGCATGAACTTTTGCACCAATTGCACCTGTTCGGCCCAGTTTTGCATTGACTTTCGTGCCGTAACGAAACAGTCCGAAACGCAACAAAATATGAGTTTAGGGTCCAATGGGGTGGATCGGGCGCGTACGTTGCAAAAAAATTCCGACGCGACTTCTTTACACGAACTTTTGCACTAATTGCAGCAATTCGGCCCCGTTTTGCACCAACTTTGATGCAGAAACGAAATGGTCCGAAACGCACCAAAACATGAGTTTAGGGTCCAATGGGGTGGATCGGGTGCGTTCGTTGCGAAAAATTCCGACGTGACTTTGTTGCACGAACTTTTGCACTAATTGCACCAGTTCTGCCCCGTTTTCCTCCGTCTTTCGTGCAGTAATGATACGGTCTGAAACCCAACAAAACATGAGTTTAGGGTCCAATGGCGTGGATCAGGTGCATTCATTGCAGAAAATTCTGACGCGACTTCGTTGAACGAACTTTTGCACTAATTGCAGCAGTTCGTCCCCGTTTTGCACCAACTTTCGTGCAGTAACGAAACGGTCCGAAACGCACCAAAACATGAGTTTTGCACGAAATTTTGCGCTAATTGCACAAGTTCGGCCCCATTTTGCACCGACTTTCGTGCAGTAATGAAACGGTCCGAAACGCACCAAAACATGAGTCCAATGGGGTGGATCGGGTGCGTTCGTTGCAAAAAAAATCCGACGCGACTTCGTTGCATGAACTTTTGCACCAATTGCACCTGTTCGGCCCAGTTTTGCATTGACTTTCGTGCCGTAACGAAACAGTCCGAAACGCAACAAAATATGAGTTTAGGGTCCAATGGGGTGGATCGGGCGCGTACGTTGCAAAAAAATTCCGACGCGACTTCTTTACACGAAATTTTGCACTAATTGCAGCAATTCGGCCCCGTTTTGCACCAACTTTGATGCAGAAACGAAATGGTCCGAAACGCACCAAAACATGAGTTTAGGGTCCAATGGGGTGGATCGGGTGCGTTCGTTGCGAAAAATTCCGACGTGACTTTGTTGCACGAACTTTTGCACTAATTGCACCAGTTCTGCCCCGTTTTCCTCCGTCTTTCGTGCAGTAACGATACGGTCTGAAACCCAACAAAACATGAGTTTAGGGTCCAATGGCGTGGATCAGGTGCATTCATTGCAGAAAATTCTGACGCGACTTCGTTGAACGAACTTTTGCACTAATTGCAGCAGTTCGGCCCCGTTTTGCACCAACTTTCGTGCAGTAACGAAACGGTCCAAAACGCATCAAAACATGAGTTTTGCATGAACTTTTGCGCTAATTGCACAAGTTCGGCCCCGTTTTGCACCAACTTTCGTGCAGAAAAGAAACGGTCCGAAACGCACCAAAACATGAGTCCAATGGGGTGGATCGGGTGCGTTCGTTGCAAAAAAATCTGACGCGATTTCGTTGCATGAACTTTTGCACCAATTGCACCTATTCGGCCCAGTTTTGCATTGACTTTCGTGCCGTAACGAAACAGTACGAAACGCAACAAAACATGAGTTTAGGGTCCAATGGGGTGGATCGGGCGCGTACGTTGCAAAAAATTCCGACGCGACTTCTTTACACGAACTTTTGCACTAATTGCAGCAATTCGGCCCCGTTTTGCACCAACTTTGATGCAGAAACGAAATGGTCCGAAACGCACCAAAACATGAGTTTAGGGTCCAATGGGGTGGATCGGGTGCGTTCGTTGCGAAAAATTCCGACGTGACTTTGTTGCACGAACTTTTGCACTAATTGCACCAGTTCGGCCCCGTTTTCCTCCGTCTTTCGTGCAGTAACGATACGGTCTGAAACCCAACAAAACATGAGTTTAGGGTCCAATGGCGTGGATCAGGTGCATTCATTGCAGAAAATTCTGACGCGACTTCGTTGAACGAACTTTTGCACTAATTGCAGCAGTTCGTCCCCGTTTTGCACCAACTTTCGTGCAGTAACGAAACGGTCCGAAACGCACCAAAACATGAGTTTTGCACGAAATTTTGCGCTAATTGCACAAGTTCGGCCCCATTTTGCACCGACTTTCGTGCAGTAATGAAACGGTCCGAAACGCACCAAAACATGAGTCCAATGGGGTGGATCGGGTGCGTTCGTTGCAAAAAAAATCCGACGCAACTTCGTTGCATGAACTTTTGCACCAATTGCACCTGTTCGGCCCAGTTTTGCATTGACTTTCGTGCCGTAACGAAACAGTCTGAAACGCAACAAAATATGAGTTTAGGGTCCAATGGGGTGGATCGGGCGCGTACGTTGCAAAAAAATTCCGACGCGACTTCTTTACACGAAATTTTGCACTAATTGCAGCAATTCGGCCCCGTTTTGCACCAACTTTGATGCAGAAACGAAATGGTCCGAAACGCACCAAAACATGAGTTTAGGGTCCAATGGGGTGGATCGGGTGCGTTCGTTGCGAAAAATTCCGACGTGACTTTGTTGCACGAACTTTTGCACTAATTGCACCAGTTCGGCCCCGTTTTCCTCCGTCTTTCGTGCAGTAACGATACGGTCTGAAACCCAACAAAACATGAGTTTAGGGTCCAATGGCGTGGATCAGGTGCATTCATTGCAGAAAATTCTGACGCGACTTCGTTGAACGAACTTTTGCACTAATTGCAGCAGTTCGTCCCCGTTTTGCACCAACTTTCGTGCAGTAACGAAACGGTCCGAAACGCACCAAAACATGAGTTTTGCACGAACTTTTGTGCTAATTGCACAAGTTCGGCCCCGTTTTGCACCAACTTTCGTGCAGTAAAGAAACGGTCCGAAACGCACCAAAACATGAGTCCAATGGGGTGGATCGGGTGCGTTCGTTGCAAAAAAATCCGACGCGATTTTGTTGCATGAACTTTTGAACCAATTGCACCTGTTCGGCCCCAGTTTTGCATTGACTTTCGTGCGGTAACGAAACAGTCCGAAACGCAACAAAACATGAGTTTAGGGTCCAATGGGGTGGATCGGGCACGTACGTTGCAAAAAATTCCGACGCGACTTCTTTACACGAACTTTTGCACTAATTGCAGCAATTCGGCCCCGTTTTGCACCAACTTTCATGCAGAAATGAAATGGTCCGAAACGCACCAAAACATGAGTTTAGGGTCCAATGGGGTGGATCGGGTGTGTTCGTTGCGAAAAATTCCGACGTGACTTCGTAGCACGAACTTTTGCACTAATTGCACCAGTTCGGCCCCGTTTTCCTCCGTCTTTCGTGCAGTAACGATACGGTGTGAAACCCAACAAAACATGAGTTTAGGGTCCAATGGCGTGGATCAGGTGCATTCATTGCAGAAAATTCTGACGCGACTTCGTTGAACGAACTTTTGCACTAATTGCATCAGTTCGAGCCTGTTTTGCACCAACTTTCGTGGTGGAAAGAAATAGTTCGAAATGCTCCAGAACATGAGTTCAGGGTCCAATTGCTTGCATCGGGTGCGTTCATTGCAAAAAAATGCGACGTGACTTCGTTGCACGAAACTTTTGCACTAATGGCACAAGTTCGGCCCCATTTTGCACCGACTTTCGTGCAGTAATGAAAAGGTACGAAACGCACCAAGACATGAGTTTAGGGTCCAATGGGGTGGATCGGGTGCGTTCGTTGCGAAAAATTCCGACGTGACTTCGTTGCACGAACTTTTGCACTAATTGCACCAGTTCGGCCCTGTTTTCCTCCGACTTTCGTGCAGTAACGATACGGTCTGAAACCCAACAAAACATGAGTTTAGGGTCCAATGGCGTGGATCAGGTGCATTCATTGCAGAAAATTCTGACGCGACTTCGTTGAACGAACTTTTGCACTAATTGCAGCAGTTCGTCCCCGTTTTGCACCAACTTTCGTGCAGTAACGAAACGGTCCGAAACGCACCAAAACATGAGTTTTGCACGAACTTTTGTGCTAATTGCACAAGTTCGGCCCCGTTTTGCACCAACTTTCGTGCAGTAAAGAAACGGTCCGAAACGCACCAAAACATGAGTCCAATGGGGTGGATCGGGTGCGTTCGTTGCAAAAAAATCCGACGCGATTTTGTTGCATGAACTTTTGAACCAATTGCACCTGTTCGGCCCAGTTTTGCATTGACTTTCGTGCGGTAACGAAACAGTCCGAAACGCAACAAAACATGAGTTTAGGGTCCAATGGGGTGGATCGGGCACGTACGTTGCAAAAAATTCCGACGCGACTTCTTTACACGAACTTTTGCACTAATTGCAGCAATTCGGCCCCGTTTTGCACCAACTTTCATGCAGAAATGAAATGGTCCGAAACGCACCAAAACATGAGTTTAGGGTCCAATGGGGTGGATCGGGTGTGTTCGTTGCGAAAAATTCCGACGTGACTTCGTAGCACGAACTTTTGCACTAATTGCACCAGTTCGGCCCCGTTTTCCTCCGTCTTTCGTGCAGTAACGATACGGTGTGAAACCCAACAAAACATGAGTTTAGGGTCCAATGGCGTGGATCAGGTGCATTCATTGCAGAAAATTCTGACGCGACTTCGTTGAACGAACTTTTGCACTAATTGCATCAGTTCGAGCCTGTTTTGCACCAACTTTCGTGGTGGAAAGAAATAGTTCGAAATGCTCCAGAACATGAGTTCAGGGTCCAATTGGTTGCATCGGGTGCGTTCGTTGCAAAAAAATGCGACGTGACTTCGTTGCACGAAACTTTTGCACTAATGGCACAAGTTCGGCCCCATTTTGCACCGACTTTCGTGCAGTAATGAAAAGGTACGAAACGCACCAAGACATGAGTTTAGGGTCCAATGGGGTGGATCGGGTGCGTTCGTTGCGAAAAATTCCGACGTGACTTCGTTGCACGAACTTTTGCACTAATTGCACCAGTTCGGCCCTGTTTTCCTCCGACTTTCGTGCAGTAACGATACGGTCTGAAACCCAACAAAACATGAGTTTAGCGTTCGTTGCGAAAAATTCCGACGTGACTTCGTTGCACGAACTTTTGCACTAATTGCACCAATTCGGCCCCGTTTTCCTCCGACTTTCGTGCAGTAACGATACGTTCCGAAACGCACCAAAACATGAGTTTAGGGTCCAATGGGATGGATCGGGTGCGTTCGTTGCAGAAAATTCTGACGCGACTTCGTTGAACGAACTTTTGCACTAATTCCACCAGTTCGGCCCCGTTTTGCACCAACTTTCGTGCAGTAAGGAAACGGTCCGAAACGCACCAAAACATGAGTTTTGCACGAACTTTTGCGCTAATTGCACAAGTTCGGCCCCGTTTTGCAGTAACTTTCGTGCAGTAATGAAACGGTCCGAAACGCACCAAAACATGAGTCCAATGGGGTGGATCGGGTGCGTTCGTTGCAAAAAAATCCGACGCGACTTCGTTGCATGAACTTTTGCACCAATTGCACCAGTTCGGCCCAGTTTTGCATTGACTTTCCTTCCGTAACGAAACAGTCCGAAACGCAACAAAACATGAGTTTAGGGTCCAATGCGGTGGATCGGGTGCGTACGTTGCAAAAAATTCCGACGCGACTTCTTTACACAAACTTTTGCACTAATTGCAGCAATTCGGCCCCGTTTTGCACCAACTTTCGTGCAGAAACGAAATGGTCCGAAACGCACCAAAACATGATTTTAGGGTCCAATGGGGTGGATCAGGTGCGTTCGTTGCGAAAAATTTGGACGTGACTTCGTTGCACGAACTTTTGCACTAATTGCACCAGTTCGGCCCCGTTTTCCTCTGACTTTCATGCAGTAACGATACGGTCTGAAACCCAACAAAACATGAGTTTAGCGTTCGTTGCGAAAAATTCCGACGTGACTTCGTTGCACGAACTTTTGCACTAATTGCACCAGTAAGGCCCCGTTTTCATCCGACTTTCGTGCAGTAACGATACGGTCTGAAACCCAACAAAACATGAGTTTAGCGTCCAATGGCGTGGACCAGGTGCATTCATTGCAGAAAATTCTGACGCGACTTCGTTGAACGAATTTTGCACTAATTGCAGCAGTTCGGCCCCGTTTTACACCGACTTTCGTGCAACAATGAAAATGTACGAAATGCACGAACACATCAGTTTAGGGTCCAATGGGGTGCATAGGGTGCGTTCAGTGTGAATAATTCCGATGCAACTTCGTTGCCTGAACTTTTGCATAATTGCACCAGTTCTGTCCAGTTTTGCACCGACTTTCGTGCAGTAACGATACGATCCGAATCCCACCAAAACATGAGTTTAGGGTCCAATGGGGTGGTTCGGGTGCATTCGTTGCGAAAAGTTCCGACGCGACTTCGTTGCACGAACATTCGCACTAATTGCACCAGTTCGGCCCCGTTTTGCACCAACTTTCGTGCAGTATCGAAACGGTCCGAAACGCACCAAAACATGAGTTTATGGTCCAATGGGGTGGATCGGGTGCGCTCGTTGTGAAACATTCCGACGTGACTTCGTTGCACGAACTTTTGCACTAATTCACCAGTTCGGCCCCGTTTTGCACCAACTTTCGTGAAGAAACGAAATGGTCCGAAACGGACCAAAACATGAGTTTAGGGTCCAATGGGGTGGATCGGGTGCGTTCGTTGCGAAAAGATCCAACGCCACTTCGTTGCACGAACATTTGCACTAATTGCACCAGTTCGGCCCCGTTTTGCACCAACTTTCGTGCCGTAACGAATGGTCTGTGATGAGGACACCAACACCAACGATACATCCACTCCGACACAAGTACCTATTGCTGGCCCTATTACTCGTGCTCGTGCGCATCAACTTAATCATCAGGTGAGTTCAAATCTAAGCTCAGGTGCATCATGTTTAGACCATGGAGACCCGTGTACTCTTGTTTTGCTTAGGAACCAAGGAGGCGGCCGAAAGGGAAACGGATTCGCGCAAGCTGGATTCGGACTGCAGAACAGTACCAACTTGTGACGGACACCACGGTCGCATATGAACTCGGATTGGGGCGTTCAAGTACTTCGTGGAAAGCTTATGAAGTCTTCTTTCAAACGGATCCGGCCTCATAGCCATATCTATTACGAGTCGGCCGCAATCGTTAAATTAATACAGAGTCCTTTTCTGCCCATGGTGCTGCGTCACCCTGTTTTGGTCCAATGGGCCGTGTATCAAGTTGAGTCCATTACGGACGCGTCCTAGGGTTGGAGTACGACCCCAACACCCCTGTGGTCGTCCTCCCACGTACTTATACCCCTTAGCCGCCGTCAAGGATGCTTGGGTTTTGTTTAGATCAAGTTTAGCCTTCGCTACTTGCTTGCAAGCGCGCGTGCTGGATCAGCCGCCCGTCTTCTTGTCTTCGGAACCCCACCATTATTGAGATTGCGTGTGAAACCTTCATTTAGATCTAGTAAATTCAGTACTTGTCATACTTGTTCTTGCTAGTTCTTCGATTGCTTGCAGGACGAGTGCCCTAGTGGCCGGGTGCCGCGCTCCACAAGATCGCGACAGCCATTGGAGGGGGTGTATCGGTTGCTAAGGCGCAGCTTGGAAGGCTGTAGTCGGGCCGTGAACGTCGCCTCCATCGACCAATCGAGTTATCCACGCCTCTCATCGAAAGATCGGGAATCAAACCTTAGCGGGTCGCCATTAGTCTGAAACGCACCTAAACATGAGTTTAGGGTCCGATGGGGTGGATCAGGTGCGTTCGTTGCGAAAAGTTCCGACGCGACTTCGTTGCATGAACTTTTGAAATAATTGCACGACTTCGGCCCCGTTTTGCACCGATTTTCGTGTTGTAACAAAACGGTCTGAAACGCACCAAAACATGAGTTTAGGGTCCAATGGGATGGATCGGGTGCGTTCGTTGCAGAAAATTCTGACGCGACTTCGTTGAACGAACTTTTGCACTAATTCCACCAGTTCGGCCCCGTTTTGCACCGACTTTCATGCAGTAACGAAACGGTCCGAAACGCACCAAAACATGAGTTTTGCACGAACTTTTGCACTAATTGCACAAGTTCGGCCCCGTTTTGCACCAACTTTCATGAAGAAACAAAATCGTCCGAAACGCACCAAAACATGAGTTTAGGGTCTAATGGGGTGGATTTGGTGCGTTCGTTGCGAAAAGTTCCGACGCGACTTTGTTGCAGTAACTTTTGCACTAATTGCACGACTTCGGCCCCGTTTTGCACCGATTTTCGTGGTGTAACAAAACGGTCCGAAACGCACCAAAACATGAGTTTAGGGTCCAAGGGGATAGATTGGGTGCGTCCTTGCGAAAAATTCGGACGCGACATTTTGCGCAAACTTTTGCACTAATTCCACCACTTCGGCCCGTTTTGCACCGACTTTCATGCAGTAACGAAACGGTCCGAAACGCACCAAAACATGAGTTTTGCATGAACTTTTGCACTAATTGCACCAGTTCGGCCCCGTTTTGCACCAACTTTCGTGAAGAAACAAAATGGTCCGAAACGCACCAAAACATGAGTTTAGGGTCCAATGGGGTAGATTGGGTGCGTTCGTTGCAAAAAGTCCCGACGCCACTTCGTTGCACGAACATTTGCACTAATTGCACCAGTTCGGCCCTGTTTTGCTCCAACTTTCGTGCCGTAACGAATGGTCTGAAACGCACCGAAACATGAGTTTAGGGTCCAATTGGGTGGATCGGGTGCGGTCGTTGCGAAAAGTTCCGACGCGACTTTGTTGCAGGAACTTTTGCACTAATTGCACGACTTCGGGCCCGTTTTGCACCGATTTTCATGTTGTAATAAAACGGTCCGAAACGCACCAAAACATGAGTTTAGGGTCCAATAGGATGCATCGGGTGCGTTCGTTGCGAAAAATTCGGACGCGATATTTTGCGCGAACTTTTGCACTAATTCCACCAGTTCGGCCCGTTTTGCACCGACTTTCATGCAGTAATGAAACGGTCCGAAACGTACCAAAACATGAGTTTTGCACGAACTTTTGCGGTAATTGCACAAGTTCGGCCCCGTTTTGCACCAACTTTCGTGCAGTAATGAAACGGTCCGAAACGCACCAAAACATGAGTCCAAGGGGGTGGATCGGGTGCGTTCATTGCAAAAAAAATCCGACGCGACTTCGTTGCATGAACTTTTGCTCCAATTGCACCAGTTCGGCCCAGTTTTGCATTGACTTTCGTGCCGTAATGAAACAGTCCGAAACGCAACAAAATATGAGTTTAGGCTCCAATGGGGTGGATCAGGTGCGTACGTTGCAAAAAATTCCGACGCGACTTCTTTACACGAACTTTTGCACTAATTGCAGCAATTCGGCCCCGTTTTGCACCCACTTTCGTGCAGAAATGAAATGGTCCGAAACGCACCAAAACATGAGTTTAGGGTCCAGTGGGGTGGATCGGGTGCGTTCGTTGCGAAAAAATCCGACGTGACTTCGTTGCACGAACATTTGCACTAATTGCACCAGTTCGAGCCAGTTTTGCACCGACTTTCGTGGTGGAAAGAAATAGTTCGAAATGCTCCAGAACATGAGTTCAGGGTCCAATTGGGTGAATCGGGTGCGTTCGTTGCAAAAAAATGCGGCGTGACTTCGTTGCACGAAACTTTTGAACTAATGGCACAAGTTCGGCCCCATTTTGCACCGACTTTCCTGCAGTAATGAAAAGGTACGTAATGCACCAAAACATGATTTTAGGGTCCAATGGGGTGGATCGGGTGCGTTCGTTGCGAAAAATTCCGACGTGACTTCCTTGCACGAACTTTTGCACTAATTGCACCAGTTCGGCCCCGTTTTCCTCCAACTTTGGTGCAGTAACGATACGGTCTGAAACCCAACAAAACATGAGTTTAG
Organism: Panicum miliaceum; assembly: GCA_032594955.1. Taxonomy (NCBI): domain Eukaryota; kingdom Viridiplantae; phylum Streptophyta; class Magnoliopsida; order Poales; family Poaceae; genus Panicum; species Panicum miliaceum. Next base: position 26,706,461 of record CM064062.1, on the reverse strand, counting down.
CGTTCGTTGCGAAAAATTCCGACGTGACTTCGTTGCACGAACTTTTGCACTAATTGCACCAGTTCGGCCCCGTTTTCCTCCGACTTTCGTGCAGTAACGATACGGTCTGAAACTCAACAAAACATGAGTTTAGGGTCCAATGGCGTGGACCAGGTGCATTCATTGCAGAAAATTTTGACGCGACTTCGTTGAACGAACTTTTGCACTAATTGCAGCAGTTCGGCCCCGTTTTGCACCAACTTTCGTGCAGTAACGAAACGGTCCGAAACGCACCAAAACATGAGTTTTGCACGAACTTTTGCGCTAATTGCACAAGTTCGGCCCCGTTTTGCAGCAACTTTCGTGCAGTAATGAAACGGTCCGAAACGCACCAAAACATGAGTTTAGGGTCCAATGCGGTGGATCGGGTGCGCTCGTTGTGAAACATTCCGACGTGACTTCGTTGCACGAACTTTTGCACTAATTCACCAGTTCGGCCCCGTTTTGCACCAACTTTCGTGAAGAAACGAAATGGTCCGAAACGCACCAAAACATAAGTTTAGGGTCCAATGGGGTGGATCGGGTGCGTTCGTTGCGAAAAGTTCCGACGCGACTTCGTTGCACGAACTTTTGCACTAATTGCACGACTTCGGCCCCGTTTTGCACCGATTTTCGTGTTGTAACAAAAAGGTCCGAAACGCACCAAAACATGAGTTTAGGGTCCAATGGGATGGATCGGGTGCGTTCCTTGCGAAAAATTCGGACGCGACATTTTGCGCAAACCTTTGCACTAATTCCACCACTTCGGCCCGCTTTGCACCGACTTTCATGCAGTAACGAAACGGTTCGAAACGCACCAAAACATGAGTTTTGCACGAACTTTTGCACTAATTGCACAAGTTCGGCCCCGTTTTGCACCAACTTTCATGATGAAACAAAATCGTCCGAAACGCACCAAAACATGAGTTTAGGGTCCAATGGGGTGGATTTGGTCCGTTCGTTGCGAAAAGTTCCGATGCGACTTCGTTGCACGAACTTTTGCACTAATTGCACGACTTCGGCCCCGTTTTGCACCGATTTTCGTGGTGTAACAAAACGGTCCGAAACGCACCAAAACATGAGTTTAGGGTCCAAGGGGATAGATCGGGTGCGTCCTTGCGAAAAATTCGGACGCGTCATTTTGCGCAAACTTTTGCACTAATTCCACCACTTCGGCCCGTTTTGCACCGACTTTCATGCAGTAACGAAACGGTCCGAAACGCACCAAAACATGAGTTTTGCATGAACTTTTGCACTAATTGCACCAGTTCGGTCCCGTTTTGCACCAACTTTCATGAAGAAACAAAATGGTCCGAAACGCACCAAAACATGAGTTTAGGGTCCAATGGGGAGGATCGGGTGCGTTCGTTGCAAAAAGTTCCGACGCCACTTCGTTGCACGAACATTTGCACTAATTGCACCAGTTCGGCCCCGTTTTGCTCCAACTTTCGTGCCGTAACGAATGGTCCGAAATGCACCGAAACATGAGTTTAGGGTCCAATGGGCTCGATCGGGTGCGTTAGTTGCGAAAAGTTCCGACGCGACTTTGTTGCAGGAACTTTTGCACTAATTGCACGACTTCGGCCCCGTTTTGCACCGATTTTCATGTTGTAATAAAACGGTCCGAAACGCACCAAAACATGAGTTTAGGGTCCAATGGGATGCATCGGGTGCGTTCGTTGCGAAAAATTCGGACGCGACATTTTGCGCGAACTTTTGCACTAATTCCACCAGTTCAGCCCGTTTTGCACCAACTTTCATGCAGTAATGCAACGGTCCGAAATGCACCAAAACATGAGTTTTGCACGAACTTTTGCGCTAATTGCACAAGTTCGGCCCCGTTTTGCACCAACTTTCGTGCAGTAATGAAACGGTCCAAAACGCACCGAAACATGAGTCCAATGGGGTGGATCTGGTGCGTTCGTTGCAAAAAAATCCGGCGCGACTTCTTTACACGAACTTTTGCACTAATTGCAGCAATTCGGCCCCGTTTTGCAGCCACTTTCGTGCAGAAATGAAATGGTCCGAAACGCACCAAAACATGAGTTTAGGGTCCAATGGGGTGGATCGGGTGCGTTCATTGCGAAAAAATCCGACGTGACTTCGTTGCACGAACATTTGCACTAATTGCACCAGTTCGAGCCAGTTTTGCACCGACTTTCGTGGTGGAAAGAAATAGTTCGAAATGCTCCAGAACATGAGTTCAGGGTCCAATTGGGTGAATCGGGTGCGTTCGTTTCAAAAAATGCGACGTGACTTCGTTGCACGAAACTTTTCAACTAATGGCACAAGTTCGGCCCCATTTTGCACCGACTTTCGTGCAGTAATGAAAAGGTACGAAATGCACCAAAACATGATTTTAGGGTCCAATGGGGTGGATCGGGTGCGTTCGTTGCGAAAAATTCCGATGTGACTTCGTTGCACGAACTTTTGCACTAATTGCAACAGTTCGGCCCCGTTTTCCTCCGACTTTCGTGCAGTAACGATACGGTCTGAAACCCAACAAAACATGAGTTTAGCGTTCGTTGCGAAAAATTCCGACATGACTTCGTTGCACGAACTTTTGCACTAATTGCACCAGTTCGGCCCCGTTTTCCTCCGATATTCGTGCAGTAACGATACGGTCTGAAACTCAACAAAACATGAGTTTAGGGTCCAATGGCGTGGACCAGGTGCATTCATTGCAGAAAATTCTGACGCGACTTGGTTGAACGAACTTTTGCACTAATTGCAGCAGTTCGGCCCTGTTTTGCACCAACTTTCGTGCAGTAACGAAACGGTCCAAAACGCACCAAAACATGAGTTTTGCACGAACTTTTGCGCTAATTGCACAAGTTCGGCCCCGTTTTGCAGCAACTTTCGTGCAGTAATGAAACGGTCCGAAACGCACCAAAACATGAGTTTAGGGTCCAATGGGGTGGATCGGGTGCGTTCGTTGCGAAAAGTTCCAACGCCACTTCGTTGCATGAACATTTGCACTAATTGCACCAGTTCGGCCCCGTTTTGCAACAACTTTCGTGCCGTAACGAATGGTCGGAAACGCACCAAAACATGAGTCCAATGGGGTGGATCGGGTGCTTTCGTTGCAAAAAAATCCGACGCGACTTCGTTGCATGAACTTTTGCACGAATTGCACCAGTTCGGCCCAGTTTTGCATTGACTTTCGTGCCGTAATGAAACAGTCTGAAACGCAACAAAACATGAGTTTAGGGTCCAATGGGGTGGATCGGGTGCGTTCGTTGCGAAAAGTTCCAACGCCACTTCGTTGCATGAACATTTGCACTAATTGCACCAGTTCGGCCCCGTTTTGCAACAACTTTCGTGCCGTAACGAATGGTCGGAAACGCACCAAAACATGAGTCCAATGGGGTGGATCGGGTGCTTTCGTTGCAAAAAAATCCGACGCGACTTCGTTGCATGAACTTTTGCACGAATTGCACCAGTTCGGCCCAGTTTTGCATTGACTTTCGTGCCGTAATGAAACGGTCCGAAACGCACCAAAACATGAGTCCAATGGGGTGGATCGGGTGAGTTCGTTGCAAAAAAATCCGACGCGACTTCGTTGCATGAACTTTTGCACCAATTGCACCAGTTCGGCCCAGTTTTGCATTGACTTTCGTGCCGTAACGAAACATTCCGAAACGCAACAAAACATGAGTTTAGGGTCCAATGGGGTGGATCGGGTCCGTACGTTGCAAAAAATTCCGACGCGACTTCTTTACCCAAACTTTTGCACTAATTGCAGCAATTTGGCCCCGTTTTGCACCAACTTTCGTGCAGAAACGAAATGGTCCGAAACGCACGAAAACATGATTTTAGGGTCCAATGGGGTGGATCGGGTGCGTTCGTTGCAAAAAATTCCGACGTGACTTCGTTGCACGAACTTTTGCACTAATTGCACCAGTTCGGCCCCGTTTTTCTCCGACTTTCATGCAGTAACGATACGGTCTGAAACCCAACAAAACAAGAGTTTAGCGTTCGTTGCGAAAAATTCTGACGTGACTTCGTTGCATGAACTTTTGCACTGATTGCACCAGTTCGGCCCCGTTTTCCTCCGACTTTCGTGCAGTAACGATACGGTCTGAAACCCAACAAAACATGAGTTTATGGTCCAATGGCGTGGACCAGGTGCATTCATTGCAGAAAATTCTGACGCGATTTCGTTGAACGAACTTTTGCACTAATTGCACCAGTTCGGCCCCGTTTTGCACCGACTTTCATGCAACAATGAAAAGGTACGAAATGCACGAACACATCAGTTTAGGGTCCAATGGGGTGCATAGGGTGCGTTCATTGTGAAAAATTCTGATGCAACTCCGTTGCCTGAACTTTTGCACTAATTGCACCAGTTCTGTCCAGTTTTGCACCGACTTTCGTGCAGTAACGATACGATCCGAATCCCACCAAAACATGAGTTTAGGGTCCAATGGGGTGGTTCGGGTGCGTTCGTTGCGAAAAGTTCCAACGCGACTTCGTTGCACGAACATTCGCACTAATTGCACCAGTTTGGCCCCGTTTTGCACCAACTTTCGTGCAGTAACGAAACCGTCCGAAACGCACCAAAACATGAGTTTAGGGTCCAATGGGGTGGATCGGGTGCGTTCGTTGCGAAACATTCCGACGTGACTTCGTTGCACGAACTTTTGCACTAATTGCACCAGTTCGTCCCCATTTTCAACCAACTTTCGTGCAGTAACGAAATGGTCCGAAAAGCACCAAAACATGAGTTTAGGGTCCAATGGGGTGGATCGGGTGCGTTCATTGCGAAAAGTTCCAACGCCACTTCGTTGCACGAACATTTGCAGTAATTGCACCAGTTCAGCCCCGTTTTGCACCAACTTTCGTGCCGTAACGAATGGTCTGAAACGCACCAAAACATGAGTTTAGGGTCCGATGGGGTGGATCGGGTGCATTCGTTGCGAAAAGTTCCGACGCGACTTCGTTGCACGAACTTTTGCACTAATTGCACGACTTCGGCCCCGTTTTGCACCGATTTTCGTGTTGTAACAAAACGGTCCGAAACGCACCAAAACATGAGTTTAGGGTCCAATGGGATGCATCGGGTGCGTTCGTTGCGAAAAATTCGGACGCGACATTTTGCGCGAACTTTTGCACTAATTCCACCATTTCGGCCCATTTTGCACCGACTTTCATGCAGTAACGAAACGGTCCGAAACGCACCAAAACATGAGTTTTGCACGTACTTTTGCGCTAATTGCACAAGTTCGGCCCCATTTTGCACTGACTTTCGTGCAGTAATGAAACGGTCCGAAACGCACCAAAACATGAGTCCAATGGGGTGGATCGGGTGCGTTCGTTGCCAAAAAATCCGACGCGACTTCGTTGCATGAACTCTTGCACCAATTGCACCAGTTTGGCCCAGTTTTGCATTGACTTTCGTGCCGTAAAGAAACAGTCCGAAACGAAACAAAATATGAGTTTAGGGTCCAATGGGATGGATCGGGTGCGTACGTTCCAAAAAATTCCGACGCGACTTCATTGCAGGAAATTTTGCACCAATTGCAACAGTTCGGCCAGTTTTGCATCAACTTTCGTGCCGTAACGAAACAGTCCGAAAGGAAACAAAACATGGGTTTAGGGTCCAATGGGATGGATCGGGTGCGTACGTTGCAAAAAATTCTGGCGCGACTTCTTTGCACGAACTTTTGCACTAACTGCACCAGTTCGGCCCCATTTTGCACCAACTTTCGTGAAGAAACGAAATGGTCCGAAACGCACCAAAACATGAGTTTAGGGTCCAATGGGGTGGATCGGGTGCGTTCGTTGCAAAAAAATCCGACGCGACTTCGTAGCATGAACTTTTGCACCAATTGCACCAGTTCGGCCCATTTTTGCATTGACTTTCGTGCTGTAACGAAACAGTCCGAAACACAACAAAACATGAGTTTAGGGTCCAATGGGGTGGATCGGGCGCGTACGTTGCAAAAAATTCCGACGCGACTTCTTTACAAGAACTTTTGCACTAATTGCACCAGTCTGGCCCCGTTTTGCACCAACTTTTGTGCAGAAACGAAATGGTCCGAAACGCACCAAAACATGAGTTTAGGGTCCAATGGGGTGGATCGGGTGCGTTCGTTGCGAAAAGTTCCGACGCGACTTCGTTGCACGAACTTTTGCACTAATTGCTTGACTTCGGCCCCGTTTTGCATCAATTTTTGTGTTGTAACAAAACGGTCCGAAACGCACCAAAACATCAGTTTAGGGTCCAATGGGATGGATCGGGTGCGTTCGTTGCGAAAAATTCGGACGCGACATTTTGCGCGAACTTTTGCACTAATTCCACCAGTTCGGCCCATTTGGCACCAACTTTCATGCAGTAACGAAACGGTCCGAAACGAACAAAAACATGAGTTTTGCACGAACTTTTGCGCTAATTGCACAAGTTCGGCCCCGTTTTGCAGCAACTTTCGTGCAGTAATGAAACGGTCCGAAACGCACCAAAACATGAGTCCAATGGGGTGGATCGGGTGCGTACGTTGCAAAAAATTCCGACGCGACTTCTTTACACGAACTTTTGCACTAATTGCAGCAATTCGGCCCCGTTTTGCACAAGCTTTCGTGCAGAAACGAAATGGTCCGAAACGCAACAAAACATGGGTTTAGGGTCCAATGGGGTGGATCGGCTGCGTACGTTGCAAAAAATTCGGACGCGACTTTTTTGCACGAACTTTTGCACTAATTGCACCAGTTCGGCCCCGTTTTGCACCAACTTTCGTGAAGAAATGAAATGGTCCGAAATGCACCAAAACATGAGTTTAGGGTCCAATGGGGTGGATCGGGTGCGTTCGTTGCGAAAAGTTCCGACACCACTTTGTTGCACGAACATTTGCACTAATTGCACCAGTTCGGCCCCGTTTTGCACCAACTTTCGTGCCGTAACGAATGGTCCGAAACGCACTAAAACATGAGTTTAGGCTCCAATGGGGTGGGTCGGGTGCGTTCGTTGAGAAAAGTTCCGACGCGACTTCGTTGCACGAACTTTTGCACTAATTGCTTGACTTCGGCCCCGTTTTCCACCAATTTTTGTGTTGTAACAAAACGGTCCGAAACGCACCAAAACATGAGTTTAGGGTCCAATGGGATGGATCGGGTGCGTTCGTTGCGAAAAATTCGGACGCGACATTTTGCGCGAACTTTTGCACTAATTCCACCAGTTCGGCCCATTTGGCACCAACTTTCATGCAGTAACGAAACGGTCCGAAACGAACAAAAACATGAGTTTTGCACGAACTTTTGCGCTAATTGCACAAGTTTGGCCCCGTTTTGCAGCAACTTTCGTGCAGTAATGAAACGGTGCGAAACGCACCAAAACATGAGTCCAATGGGGTGGATCGGGTGCGTTCGTTGCAAAAAAATCCGACGCGACTTCGTTGCATGAACTTTTGCACCAATTGCACCAATTCGGCCCAGTTTTGCATTGACTTTCGTGCCGTAACGAAACAGTCCGAAACGCAACAAAACATGAGTTTAGGGTCCAATGGAGTGGATCGGGTCCGTACGTTGCAAAAAATTCCGACGCGACTACTTTACACAAACTTTTGCACTAATTGCAGCAGTTCGGCCCCGTTTTGCACCAACTTTCGTGCAGAAACGAAATGGTCCGAAACACACCAAAACATGATTTTAGGGTCCAATGGGGTGGATCGGGTGCGTTCGTTGCAAAAAATTCCGGCGTGACTTCGTTGCACGAACTTTTGCACTAATTGCACCAGTTCGGCCCCGTTTTTCTCCGACTTTCGTGCAGTAACGATACGGTCTGAAACCCAACAAAACATGTGTTTAGCGTTCGTTGCGACAAATTCCGACGTGACTTCGTTGCACGAACTTTTGCACTGATTGCACCAGTTCGGCCCCGTTTTCCTCCGACTTTCGTGCAGTAACGATACGGTCTGAAACCCAACAAAACATGAGTATATGGTCCAATGGCGTGGACCAGGTGCATTCATTGCAGAAAATTCTGACGTGACTTCGTTGAACGAACTTTTGCACTAATTGCAGCAGTTCGGCCCCGTTTTGCACCAACTTTCGTGCAGTAACGAAACGGTCCAAAACGCACCAAAACATAAGTTTAGGGTCCAATGGGGTGGATCGGGTGCGCTCGTTGTGAAACATTCCGACGTAACTTCGTTGCACGAACTTTTGCACTAATTGCACCAGTTCGGCCCCGTTTTGCACCAACTTTCGTGAAGAAACGAAATGGTCCGAAACGCACCAAAACATGAGTTTAGGGTCCAATGGGGTGGATCGGGTGCGTTCGTTGCGAAAAGTTCCAACGCCACTTCGTTGCACGAACATTTGCACTAATTGCACCAGTTCGGCCCCGTTTTGCAACAACTTTCGTGCCATAACGAATGGTCTGAAACGCACCAAAACATGAGTCCAATGGGGTGGATCGGGTGCTTTCGTTGCAAAAAAATCCGACGCGACTTCGTTGCATGAACTTTTGCACCAATTGCACCAGTTCGGCCCAGTTTTGCATTGACTTTCGTGCCGTAATGAAACAGTCCGAAACGCAACAAAACATGAGTTTAGGGTCCAATGGGGTCGATCGGGTGCGTACGTTGCAAAAAATTCCGACGCGACTTCTTTACACGAACTTTTGCACTAATTGCAGCAATTCGGCCCCGTTTTGCACCAGCTTTCGTGCAGAAACGAAATGGTCCGAAACGCAACAAAACATGGGTTTAGGGTCCAATGGGGTGGATCGGGTGCGTACGTTGCAAAAAATTCGGACGCGACTTTTTTGCACGAACTTTTGCACTAATTGCACCAGTTCGGCCCCGTTTTGCACCAACTTTCGTGAAGAAATAAAATGGTCCGAAATGCACTAAAACATGAGTTTAGGGTCCAATGGGGTGGATCGGGTGCGTTCGTTGCGAAAAGTTCCGACACCACTTTGTTGCACGAACATTTGCACTAATTGCACCAGTTCGGCCCCGTTTTGCACCAACTTTCGTGCCGTAACGAATGGTCCGAAACGCACTAAAACATGAGTTTAGGCTCCAATGGGGTGGGTCGGGTGCGTTCGTTGCGAAAAATTCGGACGCGACATTTTGCGCGAACTTTTGCACTAGTTCCACCAGTTCGGCCCATTTTGCACCAACTTTCATGCAGTAACGAAACGGTCCGAAACGAACAAAAACATGAGTTTTGCAAGAACTTTTGCGCTAATTGCACAAGTTCGGCCCCGTTTTGCAGCAACTTTCGTGCAGTAATGAAACGGTCCGAAACGCACCAAAACATGAGTCCAATGGGGTGGATCGGGTGCGTTCGTTGCAAAAAAATCCGACGCGACTTCGTTGCATGAACTTTTGCACCAATTGCACCATTTCGGCCCAGTTTTGCATTGACTTTCGTGCTGTAACGAAACATTCCGAAACGCAACAAAACATGAGTTTAGGGTCCAATGGGGTGGATCGGGTCCGTACGTTGCAAAAAATTCCGACGTGACTTCTTTACACAAACTTTTGCACTAATTGCAGCAATTGGGCCCCGTTTTGCACCAACTTTCGTGCAGAAACGAAATGGTCCGAAACGCACCAAAACATGATTTTAGGGTCCAATGGGGTGGATCGGGTGCGTTCGTTGCAAAAAATTCCGACGTGACTTCGTTGCACGAACTTTTGCACTAATTGCACCAGTTCGGCCCCGTTTTCCTCCGACTTTCGTGCAGTAACGATACGGTCTGAAACCCAACAAAACATGAGTTTAGCGTTCGTTGCGAAAAATTCCGACGTGACTTCGTTGCACGAACTTTTGCACTGATTGCACCAGTTCGGCCCCGTTTTCCTCCGACTTTCGTGCAGTAACGATACGGTCTGAAACCCAACAAAACATGAGTTTATGGTCCAATGGCGTGGACCAGGTGCATTCATTGCAGAAAATTCTGACGCGACTTCGTTGAACGAACTTTTGCACTAATTGCACCAGTTCGGCCCCGTTTTGCACCGACTTTCGTGGAACAATGAAAAGGTACGAAATGCACGAACACATCAGTTTAGGGTCCAATGGGGTGCATAGGGTGCGTTCATTGTGAAAAATTCTGATGCAACTCCGTTGCCTGAACTTTTGCACTAATTGCACCAGTTCTGTCCAGTTTTGCACCGACTTTCGTGCAGTAACGATACGATCCGAATCCCACCAAAACATGAGTTTAGGGTCCAATGGGGTGGTTCGGGTGCGTTCGTTGCGAAAAGTTCCGACACGACTCCGTTGCCTGAACTTTTGCACTAATTGCACCAGTTCTGTCCAGTTTTGCACCAACTTTCGTGCAGTAACGAAACCGTCCGAAACGCACCAAAACATGAGTTTAGGGTCCAATGGGGTGGATCGGGTGCGTTCGTTGCGAAACATTCCGACGTGACTTCGTTGCACGAACTTTTGCACTAATTGCACCAGTTCGGCCCCGTTTTGCACCAACTTTCGTGCCGTAACGAATGGTCTGAAACGCACCAAAACATGAGTTTAGGGTCCGATGGGGTGGATCGGGTGCGTTCGTTGCGAAAAGTTCCGACGCGACTTCGTTGCACGAACTTTTGCACTAATTGCACGACTTCGGCCCCGTTTTGCACCGATTTTCGTGTTGTAACAAAACGGTCCGAAACGCACCAAAACATGAGTTTAGGGTCCAATGGGATGGATCGGGTGCGTTCCTTGCGAAAAATTCGGACGTGACATTTTGCGCAAACTTTTGCACTAATTTCACAACTTCGGCCCGTTTTGCACCGACTTTCATGCAGTAACGAAACGGTCCGAAACGCACCAAAACATGAGTTTTGCACGAACTTTTGCACAAATTGCACCAGTTCGGCCCCGTTTTGCACCAACTTTCATGAAGAAACAAAATGGTCCGAAACGCACCAAAACATGAGTTTAGGGTCCAATGGGGTGGATCGGGTGCGTTCGTTGAAAAATTTCCGACGCCACTTCGTTGCACGAATATTTGCACTAATTGCACGAGTTCGGCCACGTTTTGCTCCAACTTTCGTGCCGTAACGAATGGTCCGAAACGCACCGAACCATGAGTTTAGGGCCTAATGGGGTGGATCGGGTGCGTTCGTTGCGAAAAGTTCCGACGCGACTTCGTTGCACGAACTTTTGCACTAATTGCTTGACTTCGGCCCCGTTTTGCACCGATTTTTGTGTTGTAACAAAACGGTCCGAAACGCACCAAAACATGAGTTTAGGGTCCAATGGGATGCATCGGGTGTGTTCGTTGCGAAAAATTCGGACGCGACATTTTGCGCGAACTTTTGCACTAATTCCACCATTTCGGCCCATTTTGCACCGACTTTCATGCAGTAACGAAACGGTCCGAAACGCACCAAAACATGAGTTTTGCACGTACTTTTGCGCTAATTGCACAAGTTCGGCCCCATTTTGCACCGACTTTCGTGCAGTAATGAAACGGTCCGAAACGCACCAAAACATGAGTCCAATGGGGTGGATCGGGTGCGTTCGTTGCCAAAAAATCCGACGCGACTTCGTTGCATGAACTCTTGCACCAATAGCACCAGTTTGGCCCAATTTTGCATTGACTTTCGTGCCGTAACGAAACAGTCCGAAACGCAACAAAATATGAGTTTAGGGTCAAATGGGATGGATCGGGTGCGTACGTTCCAAAAAATTCCGACGCGACTTCATTGCAGGAATTTTTGCACCAATTGCAACAGTTCGGCCAGTTTTGCATCGACTTTCGTGCCGTAACGAAACAGTCCGAAAGGAAACAAAACATGGGTTTAGGGTCCAATGGGATGGATCGGGTGCGTACGTTGCAAAAAATTCTGGCGCGACTTCTTTGCACCAACTTTTGCACTAACTGCACCAGTTCGGCCCCGTTTTGCACCAACTTTCGTGAAGAAACGAAATGGTCCGAAACGCACCAAAACATGAGTTTAGGGTCCAATGGGGTGGATCGGGTGCGTTCGTTGCAAAAAAAATCCGACGCGACTTCGTAGCATGAACTTTTGCACCAATTGCACCAGTTCGGCCCATTTTTGCATTGACTTTCGTGCTGTAACGAAACAGTCCGAAACACAACAAAACATCAGTTTAGGGTCCAATGGGGTGGATCGGGCGCGTACGTTGCAAAAAATTCCGACGCGACTTCTTTACAAGAACTTTTGCACTAATTGCACCAGTTCGGCCCCGTTTTGCACCAACTTTCGTGCAGAAACGAAATGGTCCGAAACGCACCAAAACATGAGTTTAGGGTCCAATGGGGTGGATCGGGTGCGTTCGTTGGAAAATTTCCGACGCCACTTCGTTGCACGAATATTTGCACTAATTGCACGAGTTCGGCCACGTTTTGCTCCAACTTTCGTGCCGTAACGAATGGTCCGAAACGCACCGAACCATGAGTTTAGGGCCCAATGGGGTGGATCGGGTGCGTTCGTTGCGAAAAGTTCCGACGCGACTTCGTTGCACGAACTTTTGCACTAATTGCTTGACTTCGGCCCCGTTTTGCACCGATTTTTGTGTTGTAACAAAACGGTCCGAAACGCACCAAAACATGAGTTTAGGGTCCAATGGGATGCATCGGGTGCGTTCGTTGCGAAAAATTCGGACGCGACATTTTGCGCGAACTTTTGCACTAATTCCACCATTTCGGCCCATTTTGCACCGACTTTCATGCAGTAACGAAACGGTCCGAAACGCACCAAAACATGAGTTTTGCACGTACTTTTGCGCTAATTGCACAAGTTCGGCCCCATTTTGCACCGACTTTCGTGCAGTAATGAAACGGTCCGAAACGCACCAAAACATGAGTCCAATGGGGTGGATCGGGTGCGTTCGTTGCCAAAAAATCCGACGCGACTTCGTTGCATGAACTCTTGCACCAATTGCACCAGTTTGGCCCAGTTTTGCATTGACTTTCATGCCGTAATGACACAGTCCGAAACGCAACAAAATATGAGTTTAGGGTCCAATGGGATGGATCGGGTGCGTACGTTCCAAAAAATTCCGACGCGACTTCATTGCAGGAAATTTTGCACCAATTGCAACAGTTCGGCCCAGTTTTGCATCGACTTTCATGCCGTAACGAAACAGTCCGAAAGGAAACAAAACATGGGTTTAGGGTCCAATGGGATGGATCGGGTGCGTACGTTGCAAAAAATTCTGGCGCGACTTCTTTGCACCAACTTTTGCACTAACTGCACCAGTTCGGCCCCGTTTTGCACCAACTTTCGTGAAGAAACGAAATGGTCCGAAACGCACCAAAATATGAGTTTAGGGTCCAATGGGGTGGATTGGGTGCGTTCGTTGCAAAAAAATCCGACGCGACTTCGTTGCATGAACTTTTGCACCAATTGCACCAGTTCGGCCCATTTTTGCATTGAGTTTCGTGCTGTAACGAAACAGTCCGAAACACAACAAAACATGAGTTTAGGGTCCAATGGGGTGGATCGGGCGCGTACGTTGCAAAAAATTCCGACGCGACTTCTTTACAAGAACTTTTGCACTAATTGCACCAGTTCGGCCCCGTTTTGCACCAACTTTCGTGCAGAAACGAAATGGTCCGAAACGCACCAAAACATGAGTTTAGGGTCCAATGGGGTGGATCGGGTGCGTTCGTTGCGAAAAGTTCTGACGCGACTTTGTTGCAGGAACTTTTGCACTAATTGCACGACTTCGGCCCCGTTTTGCACCGATTTTCATGTTGTAACAAAACGGTCCGAAACGCACCGAAACATGAGTTTAGGGTCCAATGGGATGCATCGGGTGCGTTCGTTGCGAAAAATTTGGACGCGACATTTTGCGCGAACTTTTGCACTAATTCCACCAGTTCGGCCCGTTTTGAACCGACTTTCATGCAGTAATGAAACGGTCCCAAACGTACCAAAACATGAGTTTTGCATGAACTTTTGCGCTAATTGCACAAGTTCGGCCCCGTTTTGCACCAACTTTCATGCAGTAATGAAACGGTCCGAAACGCACCAAAACATGAGTCCAATGGGGTGGATCGGGTGCGTTCGTTGCAAAAAAATCCGACGCGACTTTGTTGCATGAACTTTTGCTCCAATTGCACCAGTTCGGCCCAGTTTTGCATTGACTTTCGTGCCGTAATGAAACAGTCCGAAACGCAACAAAATATGAGTTTAGGCTCCAATGGGGTGGATCAGGTGCGTACGTTGCAAAAAATTCCGACGCGACTTCTTTACACGAACTTTTGCACTAATTGAAGCAATTCGGCCCCGTTTTGCACCAACTTTCGTGCAGAAATGAAATGGTCCGAAACGCAACAAAACATGATTTTAGGGTCCAATGGGGTGGATCGGATGCGTTCCTTGCGAAAAATTCCGACGTGACTTCGTTGCACGAACTTTTGCACTAATTGCACCAGTTCGGCCCCGTTTTCCTCCGACTTTCATGCAGTAACGTTACGGTCTGAAACCCAACAAAACATGAGTTTAGCGTTCGTTGTGAAAAATTCCGACGTGACTTCGTTGCACGAACTTTTGCACTAATTGCACCAGTTCGGCCCCGTTTTCCTCCGACTTTCGTGCAGTAACGATACTGTCTGAAACCCAACAAAACATGAGTTTAGGGTCCAATGGCGTGGACCAGGTGCATTCATTGCAGAAAATTCTGACACGACTTCGTTGAACGAACTTTTGCACTAATTGCACCAGTTCGGCCTCGTTTTGCACCAACTTTCGTGCAGTAACGAAACGGTCCGAAACACACCAAAACATGAGTTTTGCACGAACTTTTGCGCTAATTGCACAAGTTCGGCCCCATTTTGCACCGACTTTCGTGCAGTAATGAAAAGGTACGAAATGCACGAACACATCAGTTTAGGGTCCAATGGGGTGCATAGGGTGCGTTCATTGTAAAAAATTCCGATGCGACTTCGTTGCCTGAACTTTTGCACTAACTGCACCAGTTCTATCCAGTTTTGCACCGACTTTCGTGCAGTAACGATACGATCCGAATCCCACCAAAACATGAGTTTAGGGTCCAATGGGGTGGATCGGGTGCGTTCGTTACGAAAAGATCCGACGCAACTTCGTTGCACGAACATTCGCACCAATTGCACCAGTTCGGCCCCGTTTTGCACCAACTTTCGTGCAGTAACGAAATGGTCCGAAACGCGCCAAAACATGAGTTTAGGGTCCAATGGGGTGGATCGGGTGCGTTCGTTGCGAAAAGTTCTGACGCGACTTTGTTGCAGAAACTTTTGCACTAATTGCACGACTTCGGCCCCGTTTTGCACCGATTTTCATGTTGTAACAAAACGGTCCGAAACGCACCAAAACATGAGTTTAGGGTCCAATGGGATGCATCGGGTGCGTTCGTTGCGAAAAATTTGGACGCGACATTTTGCGCGAACTTTTGCACTAATTCCACCAGTTCGGGCCGTTTTGCACCGACTTTCATGCAGTAATGAAACGGTCCCAAACGTACCAAAACATGAGTTTTGCATGAACTTTTGCGCTAATTGCACAAGTTCGGCCCAGTTTTGCATTGACTTTCGTGCCGTAATGAAACAGTCCGAAACGCAACAAAATATGAGTTTAGGCTCCAATGGGGTGGATCAGGTGCGTACGTTGCAAAAAATTCCGACGCGACTTCTTTACACGAACTTTTGCACTAATTGAAGCAATTCGGCCCCGTTTTTCACCAACTTTCGTGCAGAAATGAAATGGTCCGAAACGCACCAAAACATGATTTTAGGGTCCAATGGGGTGGATCGGGTGCGTTCCTTGCGAAAAATTCCGACGTGAATTCGTTGCACGAACTTTTGCACTAATTGCACCAGTTCGGCCCCGTTTTCCTCCGACTTTTGTGCAGTAACGATACGGTCTGAAACCCAACAAAACATGAGTTTAGCGTTCGTTGTGAAAAATTCCGACGTGACTTCGTTGCACGAACTTTTGAACTAATTGCACCAGTTCGGCCCCGTTTTCCTCCGACTTTCGTGCAGTAACGATACTGTCTGAAACCCAACAAAACATGAGTTTAGGGTCCAATGGCGTGGACCAGGTGCATTCATTGCAGAAAATTCTGACACGACTTCGTTGAACGAACTTTTGCACTAATTGCACCAGTTCGGCCTCGTTTTGCACCAACTTTCGTGCAGTAACGAAACGGTCCGAAACACACCAAAACATGAGTTTTGCACGAACTTTTGCGCTAATTGCACAAGTTCGGCCCCATTTTGCACCGACTTTCGTGCAGTAATGAAAAGGTACGAAATGCACGAACATATCAGTTTAGGGTCCAATGGGGTGCATAGGGTGCGTTCATTGTGAAAAATTCCGATGCGACTTCGTTGCCTGAACTTTTGCACTAACTGCACCAGTTCTATCCAGTTTTGCACCGACTTTCGTGTAGTAACGATACGATCCGAATCCCACCAAAACATGAGTTTAGGGTCCAATGGAGTGGATCGGGTGCGTTCGTTGCGAAAAGATCCGACGCGACTTCGTTGCACGAACATTCGCACCAATTGCACCAGTTCGGCCCCGTTTTGCACCAACTTTCGTGCAGTAACGAAATGGTCTCAAACGCGCCAAAACATGATTTTAGGGTCCAATGGGTTGGATTGGGTGCGTTCGTTGCGAAAAATTCCGACGTGACTTCGTTGCACGAACTTTTGCACTAATTGCACCAGTTCGGCCCCGTTTTGCACCGATTTTCATGTTGTAACAAAACGGTCCGAAACGCACCAAAACATGAGTTTAGGGTCCAATGGGATGCATCGGGTGCGTTCGTTGCGAAAAATTTGGACGCGACATTTTGCGCGAACTTTTGCACTAATTCCACCAGTTCGGCCCGTTTTGCACTGACTTTCATGCAGTAATGAAACGGTCCCAAACGTACCAAAACATGAGTTTTGCATGAACTTTTGCGCTAATTGCACAAGTTCGGCCCCGTTTTGCACCAACTTTCGTGCAGTAATGAAACGGTCCGAAACGCACCAAAACATGAGTCCAATGGTGTGGATCGGGTGCGTTCGTTGCAAAAAAATCCAACGCGACTTTGTTGCATGAACTTTTGCTCCAATTGCACCAGTTCGGCCCAGTTTTGCATTCACTTTCGTGCCATAATGAAACAGTCCGAAACGCAACAAAATATGAGTTTAGGCTCCAATGGGGTGGATCAGGTGCGTACGTTGCAAAAAATTCCGACGCGACTTCTTTACATGAACTTTTGCACTAATTGAAGCAATTCGGCCCCGTTTTGCACCAACTTTCGTGCAGAAATGAAATGGTCCGAAACGCACCAAAACATGATTTTAGGGTCCAATGGGGTGGATCGGGTGCGTTCCTTGCGAAAAATTCCGACGTGACTTCGTTGCACGAACTTTTGCACTAATTGCACCAGTTCGGCCCCGTTTTCCTCCGACTTTCGTGCAGTAACGATACGGTCTGAAACCCAACAAAACATGAGTTTAGCGTTCGTTGTGAAAAATTCCGACGTGACTTCATTGCACGAACTTTTGCACTAATTGCACCAGTTCGGCCCCGTTTTCCTCCGACTTTCGTGCAGTAACGATACTGTCTGAAACCCAACAAAACATGAGTTTAGGGTCCAATGGCGTGGACCAGGTGCATTCATTGCAGAAAATTCTGACACGACTTCGTTGAACGAACTTTTGCACTAATTGCACCAGTTCGGCCTCGTTTTGCACCAACTTTCGTGCAGTAACGAAACGGTCCGAAACACACCAAAACATGAGTTTTGCACGAACTTTTGCGCTAATTGCACAAGTTCGGCCCCATTTTGCACCGACTTTCGTGCAGTAATGAAAAGGTACGAAATGCACGAACACATCAGTTTAGGGTCCAATGGGGTGCATAGGGTGCGTTCATTGTGAAAAATTCCGATACGACTTCGTTGCCTGAACTTTTGCACTAACTGCACCAGTTCTATCCAGTTTTGCACCGACTTTCGTGCAGTAATGATACGATCCGAATCCCACCAAAACATGAGTTTAGGGTCCAATGGGGTGGATCGGGTGCGTTCGTTGCGAAAAGATCCGACGCGACTTCGTTGCACGAACATTCGCACCAATTGCACCAGTTCGGCCCCGTTTTGCACCAACTTTCGTGCAGTAACGAAATGGTCCGAAACGCGCCAAAACATGAGTTTAGGGTCCAATGGGGTGGATCGGGTGCGTTCGTTGCGAAAAGTTCTGACGCGACTTTGTTGCAGGAACTTTTGCACTAATTGCACGACTTCGGCCCCGTTTTGCACCGATTTTCATGTTGTAACAAAACGGTCCGAAACGCACCAAAACATGAGTTTAGGGTCCAATGGGATGCATCGGGTGCGTTCGTTGCGAAAAATTTGGACGCGACATTTTGCGCGAACTTTTGCACTAATTCCACCAGTTCGGGCCGTTTTGCACCGACTTTCATGCAGTAATGAAACGGTCCCAAACGTACCAAAACATGAGTTTTGCATGAACTTTTGCGCTAATTGCACAAGTTCGGCCCCGTTTTGCACCAACTTTCGTGCAGTAATGAAACGGTCCGAAACGCACCAAAACATGAGTCCAATGGGGTGGATCGGGTGCGTTCGTTGCAAAAAAATCCGACGCGACTTTGTTGCATTAACTTTTGCTCCAATTGCACAAGTTCGGCCCAGTTTTGCATTGACTTTCGTGCCGTAATGAAACAGTCCGAAACGCAACAAAATATGAGTTTAGGCTCCAATGGGGTGGATCAGGTGCGTACGTTGCAAAAAATTCCGACGCGACTTCTTTACACGAACTTTTGCACTAATTGAACCAATTCGGCCCCGTTTTTCACCAACTTTCGTGCAGAAATGAAATGGTCCGAAACGCACCAAAACATGATTTTAGGGTCCAATGGGGTGGATCGGGTGCGTTCCTTGCGAAAAATTCCGACGTGACTTCGTTGCACGAACTTTTGCACTAATTGCACCAGTTCGGCCCCGTTTTCCTCCGACTTTCGTGCAGTAACGATACGGTCTGAAACCCAACAAAACATGAGTTTAGCGTTCGTTGTGAAAAATTCCGACGTGACTTCATTGCACGAACTTTTGCACTAATTGCACCAGTTCGGCCCCGTTTTCCTCCGACTTTCATGCAGTAACGATAATGTCTGAAACCCAACAAAACATGAGTTTAGGGTCCAATGGCGTGGACCAGGTGCATTCAGTGCAGAAAATTCTGACACGACTTCGTTGAACGAACTTTTGCACTAATTGCACCAGTTCGGCCTCGTTTTGCACCAACTTTCGTGCAGTAACGAAACGGTCCGAAACACACCAAAACATGAGTTTTGCACGAACTTTTGCGCTAATTGCACAAGTTCGGCCCCATTTTGCACCGACTTTCGTGCAGTAATGAAAAGGTACGAAATGCACGAACACATCAGTTTAGGGTCCAATGGGGTGCATAGGGTGCGTTCATTGTGAAAAATTGCGATGCGACTTCGTTGCCTGAACTTTTGCACTAACTGCACCAGTTCTATCCAGTTTTGCACCGACTTTCGTGCAGTAACGATACGATCCGAATCCCACCAAAACATGAGTTTAGGGTCCAATGGGGTGGATCGGGTGCGTTCGTTGCGAAAAGATCCGACGCGACTTCGTTGCACGAACATTCGCACCAATTGCACCAGTTCGGCCCCGTTTTGCACCAACTTTCGTGCAGAAATGAAATGGTCTGAAACGCGCCAAAACATGAGTTTAGGGTCCAATGGGGTGGATCGGGTGCGTTCGTTGCGAAAAGATCCGACGCGACTTCGTTGCACGAACATTCGCACCAATTGCACCAGTTCGGCCCCGTTTTGCACCAACTTTCGTGCAGTAACGAAATGGTCCGAAACGCACCAAAACATGATTTTAGGGTCCAATGGGGTGGATTGGGTGCGTTCGTTGCGAAAAATTCCGACGTGACTTGTTGCACGAACTTTTGCACTAATAGCACCAGTTCGGCCACGTTTTGCACCAACTTTCGTGCAGTAACGAAACGGTCGGAAACGCACCAAAACATGAGTTTAGGGTCCAATGGGGTGGATCGGGTGTGTTCGTTGCGAAAAATTCTGACGTGACTTCGTTGAACGAACTTTTGCACTAATTGCACCAGTTCGGCCCCGTTTTGCACCGACTTTCATGCAACATTGAAAAGGTACGAAATGCACGAACACATCAGTTTAGGGTCCAATGGGGTGCATAGGGTGCGTTCATTGTGAAAAATTCTGATGCAACTTCGTTGCCTGAACTTTTGCACTAATTGCACCAGTTCGGCCCCGTTTTCCTCCGACTTTCGTGCAGTAACGATACGGTCTGAACCCAACAAAACATGAGTTTAGGGTCCAATGGCGTGGATCAGGTGCATTCATTGCAGAAAATTCTGACACGACTTCGTTGAACGAACTTTTGCACTAATTGCATCAGTTCGAGCCAGTTTTGCACCGACTTTCGTGGTGGAAAGAAATAGTTCAAAATGCTCCAGAACATGAGTTTAGGGTCCAATTGGGTGCATCGGGTGCGTTCGTTGCAAAAAAATGCGACGTGACTTCGTTGCACGAAACTTTTGCACTAATTGCGCAAGTTCGGCCCCATTTTGCACCGACTTTCGTGCAGTAATGAAAAGGTACGAAATGCACCAAAACATGAGTTAGGGTCCAATGGGGTGGATAGGGTGTGTTCGTTGCAAAAAATTCCGACGCGACTTCGTTCCACGAACTTTTGCACTAATTGCAGCAATTCGGCCCCGTTTTGCACGAACTTTCGTGCAGAAACGAAATGGTCCGAAACGCACCAAAACATGATTTTAGGGTCCAATGGGGTGGATCGGGTGCGTTCGTTGCAAAAATTTCCGACGTGACTTCGTTGCACGAACTTTTGCACTAATTGCACCAGTTCGGCCCCGTTTTCCTTCGACTTTCGTGCAGTAACGATACGGTCTGAAACCCAACAAAACATGAGTTTAGGGTCCAATGGCGTGGACCAGGTGCATTCATTGCAGAAAATTCTGACGCGACTTCATTGAACGAATTTTTGCACTAATTGCACCAGTTCGGCCCCGTTTTGCACCAACTTTCATGCAGTAACGAAACGGTCCGAAACGCACCAAAACATGAGTTTTGCACGAACTTTTGCGCTAATTGCACAAGTTCGGTCCCGTTTTGCACCAACTTTCGTGCAGTAATGAAACGGTCCGAAACGCACCAAAACATGAGTCCAATGGGGTGGATCGGGTGCGTTCGTTGCAAAAAAAATCCGACGCGACTTCGTTGCATGAACTTTTGCACCAATGGCACCAGTTCGGCCCAGTTTTGCATTGACTTTCGTGCCGTAACGAAACAGTCCGAAACGCACCAAAACATGAGTTTAGGGTCCAATGGGGTGGATCGGGTGCGTTCGTTGCCAAAAAATCCGACGCGACTTCGTTGCATGAACTCTTGCACCAATTGCACCAATTTTCCCCAGTTTTGCATTGACTTTCGTGCCGTAACGAAACAGTCCGAAACGCAACAAAATATGAGTTTAGGGTCCAATGGGGTGGATCGGGTGCGTTCGTTGCGAAAAATTCCGACGTGACTTCGTTGCACGAACTTTTGCACTAATTGCACCAGTTCGGCCCCATTTTCCTCCGACTTTCGTGCAGTAACGATACGGTCTGAAACCCAACAAAACATGAGTTTACCGTTCGTTGCGAAAAATTCCGACGTGACTTCGTTGCACGAACTTTTGCACTGATTGCACCAGTTCGGCCCCGTTTTCCTCCGACTTTCGTGCAGTAACGATACGGTCTGAAACCCAACAAAACATGAGTTTATGGTCCAATGGCGTGGACCAGGTGCATTCATTGCAGATAATTCTGACGCGACTTCGTTGAACGAACTTTTGCACTAATTGCACCAGTTCGGCCCCGTTTTGCACCGACTTTCGTGCAACAATGAAAAGGTACGAAATGCACGAACACATCAGTTTAGGGTCCAATGGGGTGCATAGGGTGCGTTCATTGTGAAAAATTCTGATGCAATTTCGTTGCCTGAACTTTTGCACTAATTGCACCAGTTCTGTCCAGTTTTGCACCGACTTTCGTGCAGTAACGATACGATCCGAATCCCACCAAAACATGAGTTTAGGGTCCAATGGGGTGGTTCGGGTGCGTTCGTTGCGAAAACTTCCGACGCGACTTCGTTGCACGAACATTCGCACTAATTGCACCAGTTCGGCCCCGTTTTGCACCAACTTTTGTGCAGTAACGAAACGGTCCGAAACGCACCAAAACATGAGTTTAGGGTCCAATGGGGTGGATCGGGTGCGTTCGTTGCGAAACATTCCGACGTGACTTCGTTGCACGAACTTTTGCACTAATTGCACCAGTTCGGCCCCGTTTTGCACCAACTTTCGTGCAGTAACGAAACGGTCCGAAACGCACCAAAACATGAGTTTAGGGTCCAATGGGGTGGATCGGGTGCGTTCGTTGCAAAAAGTTCCAACGCCACTTCGCTGCACGAACATTTGCACTAATTGCACCAGTTCGGCCCCGTTTTGCACCAACTTTCGTGCCGTAACGAATGGTCTGAAACGCACCAAAACATGAGTTTAGGATCCGATGGGGTGGATCGGGTGCGTTCGTTGCGAAAAGTTCCGACGCGACTTCGTTGCACGAACTTTTGCACTAATTGCACGACTTCGGCCCCGTTTTGCACTGATTTTTGTGTTGTAACAAAACGGTCCGAAACGCACCAAAACATGAGTTTAGGGTCCAATGGGATGGATCGGGTGCGTTCCTTGCGAAAAATTCGGACGCGACATTTTGCGCAAACTTTTGCACTAATTCCACAACTTCGGCCCGTTTTGCACCGACTTTCATGCAGTATCGAAACGGTCCGAAACGCACCAAAACATGAGTTTTGCACGAACTTTTGCACTAATTGCACCAGTTCGACACTGTTTTGCACCAATTTTAATGAAGAAACAAAATGGTCCGAAACGCACCAAAACATGAGTTTAGGGTCCAATGGGGTGGATCGGGTGCGTTCGTTGGAAAAAGTTCCGACGCCACTTCGTTGCACGAATATTTGCACTAATTGCACGAGTTCGGCCACGTTTTGCTCCAACTATCGTGGCGTAACGAATGGTCTGAAACGGACCGAAACATGAGTTTAGGGTCCAATGGGGTGGATCGGGTGTGTTCGTTGCGAAAAGTTCCAACGCGACTTCGTTGCACGAACTTTTGCACTAATTGCTTGACTTCGGCCCCGTTTTGCACCGATTTTTGTGTTGTAACAAAACGGTCCGAAACGCACCAAAACATGAGTTTGGGGTAAATGGGATGGATCGGGTGCGTTCGTTGCGAAAAATTCGGACGCGACATTTTGCGCGAACTTTTGCACTAATTCCACCATTTCGGCCCATTTTGCACCGACTTTCATGCAGTAACGAAACGGTCCGAAACGCACCAAAACATGAGTTTTGCACGTACTTTTGCGCTAATTGCACAAGTTCGGCCCCATTTTGCACCGACTTTCGTGCAGTAATGAAACGGTCCGAAACGCACCAAAAACATGAGTCCAATGGGGTGGATCGGGTGCGTTCGTTGCCAAAAAATCCGACGCGACTTCGTTGCATGAACTCTTGCACCAATTGCACCAATTTTCCCCAGTTTTGCATTGACTTTCGTGCCGTAACGAAACAGTCCGAAACGCAACAAAATATGAGTTTAGGGTCCAATGGGATGGATCGGGTGCGTACGTTCCAAAAAATTCCGACGCGACTTCATTGCAGGAAATTTTGCACCAATTGCAACAGTCCGGCCCCATTTTGCATCGACTTTCGTGCCTAACGAAACAATCCGAAACGAAACAAAACATGGGTTTAGGGTCCAATGGGATGGATCGGGTCCGTACGTTGCAAAAAATTCTGGCGCGACTTCTTTGCACCAACTTTTGCACTAACTGCACCAGTTCGGCCCCGTTTTGCACCAACTTTTGTGAAGAAATGAAATGGTCCGAAACGCACCAAAACATGAGTTTAGGGTCCAATGGGGTGGATTGGGTGCGTTCGTTGCAAAAAAATCCGACGCGACTTCGTTGCATGAACTTTTGCACCAATTGCACCAGTTCGGCCCAGTTTTGCATTGACTTTCGTGCTGTAACGAAACAGTCCGAAACACAACAAAACATGAGTTTAGGGTCCAATGGGGTGGATCGGGCGCGTACGTTGCAAAAAATTCCGACGCGACTTCTTTAAACGAACTTTTGCACTAATTGCACCAGTTCGGCCCCGTTTGCACCGACTTTCGTGCAGTAATGAAACG
The DNA here is from genome assembly GCA_032594955.1 of Panicum miliaceum. Taxonomy (NCBI): domain Eukaryota; kingdom Viridiplantae; phylum Streptophyta; class Magnoliopsida; order Poales; family Poaceae; genus Panicum; species Panicum miliaceum. Next base: position 26,682,166 of record CM064062.1, on the reverse strand, counting down.
GTCCGAAACGCAGCAAAAACATGAGTCCAATGGGGTGGATCGGGTGCGTTCGTTGCGAAAAGTTCCGACGCGACTTTGTTGCAGGAACTTTTGCACTAATTGCACGACTTCGGCCCCGTTTTGCACCGATTTTCATGTTGTAACTAAACGGTCCAAAACGCACCAAAATATGAGTTTAGGGTCCAATGGGATGCATCGGGTGCGTTCGTTGCGAAAAATTCGGACGCGACATTTTGCGCGAACTTTTGCACTAATTCCACCAGTTCGGGCCGTTTTGCACCGACTTTCATGCAGTAATGAAACGGTCCCAAACGTACCAAAACATGAGTTTTGCACGAACTTTTGCGCTAATTGCACAAGTTCGGCCCCGTTTTGCACCAACTTTCGTGCAGTAATGAAACGGTCCGAAACGCACCAAAACATGAGTCCAATGGGGTGGATCGGGTGCGTTCGTTGCAAAAAAATCCGGCGCGACTTCTTTACACGAACTTTTGCACTAATTGCAGCAATTCGGCCCCGTTTTGCACCCACTTTCGTACAGAAATGAAATGATCCGAAACGCACCAAAACATGAGTTTAGGGTCCAATGGGGTGGATCGGGTGCGTTCGTTGCGAAAAATTCCGACGTGACTTCGTTGCACGAACTTTTGCACTAATTGCACCAGTTCGGCCCCGTTTTGCACCAACTTTTGTGAAGAAACGAACGGTCCGAAATGCACCAAAACATGAGTTTGGTCCAATGGGGTGGATCGGGTGCGTTCGTTGCGAAAAGTTCCGACGCCACTTCATTGCACGAACATTTGCACTAATTGCACCAGTTCGGCCCCATTTTGCACCAAATTTCATGCCGTAACGAATGGTCCGAAACGCACCAAAACATGAGTTTAGGGTCCAATGGGGTAGATTGGGTGCGTTCATTGCGAAAAGTTCCGACGCGACTTCGTTGCATGAACATTTGCACTAATTGCACGACTTCGGCCTCGTTTTGCACCAACTTTCGTGCAGTAACGAAACGGTCCGAAACGCACCAAAACATGAGTTTAGGGTCCAATGGGGTGGATCGGGTGCGTTCGTTGCGAAAAATTCGGACGCGACATTTTGCGCGAACTTTTGCACTAATTCCACCATTTCGGCCCATTTTGCACCGAGTTTCATGCAGTAACGAAAGGGTCCGAAACGCACCAAAACATGAGTTTTGCACGTACTTTTGCGCTAATTGCACAAGTTCGGCCGCATTTTGCACCGACTTTCGTGCAGTAATGAAACGGTCCGAAACGCACCAAACCATGAGTTTAGGGTACAATGGGGTGGATTCGGGTGCGTTCGTTGCAAAAAAACCCGACGCGACTTCGTTGCATGAACTTTTGCACCAATTGCACCAGTTCGGCTAAGTTTTGCATTGACTTTCGTGCCGTAACGAAACAGTCCGAAACGCAACAAAACATGAGTTTAGGGTCCAATGGGGTGGATCGGGTGCGTACGTTGCAAAAAATTCTGACGCGACTTCTTTACACGAACTTTTGCACTAATTGTAGCAGTTCGGCCCCGTTTTGCACCAACTTTCGTGAAGAAACGAAATGGTCCGAAACGCACCAAAACATGAGTTTAGGGTCCAATGGGGTGGATCGGGTGCGTTCGTTGCGAAAAGTTCCAACGCCACTTCGTTGCACGAACATTTGCACTAATTGCACCAGTTCGGACCCGTTTTGCACCAACTTTCGTGCCGTAACGAATGGTCTGAAACGCACCAAAACATGAGTTTAGGGTCCAATGGGGTGGATTGGGTGCGTTCGTTGCGAAAAGTTCCGACGCGACTTCGTTGCACGAACTTTTGCACTAATTGAACGACTTCGGCCCCGTTTTTCACCGATTTTCGTGTTGTAACAAAACGGTCCGAAACGCACCAAAACATGAGTTTAGGGTCCAATTCGATGGATCGGGTGCGTTCCTTGCGAAAAATTCGGACGCGACATTTTGCGCAAACTTTTGCACAAATTCCACCACTACGACCCGTTTTGCACCGACTTTCATGCAGTAACGAAACGGTCCGAAACGCACCAAAACATGAGTTTTGCACGAACTTTTGCACTAATTGCACCAGTTCGGCCCCGTTTTGCACCAACTTTCGTGCAGTAACCATATGATCCGAATCCCACAAAAACATGAGTTCAGGGTCCAATGGGGTGGATTGGGTGCGTTCGTTGCAAAAAGTTCCGACGCCACTTCGTTGCACGAACATTTGCACTAATTGCACCAGTTCGGCCCCGTTTTGCTCCAACTTTCGTGCCGTAACGAATAGTCCGAAACGCACCAAAACATGAGTTTTGGATCCAATGGGGTGGATCGGGTGCGTTCGTTGCAAAAAGTTCCGACACGACTTTGTTGCAGGAACTTTTGCACTAATTGCACGACTTCGGCCCCGTTTTGCACCGATTTTCATGTTGTAACAAAATGGTCCGAAACGCACCAAAACATGAGTTTAGGGTCCAATGGGTTGCATCGGGTGCGTTCGTTGCGAAAAATTCGGGCGCGACATTTTGCGCGAACTTTTGCACTAATTCCACCAGTTCGGCCCGTTTTGCACCGACTTTCATGCAGTAACGAAACAGTCCGAAACGCACCAAAATATGAGTTTTGCTAGAACTTTTGCGCTAATTGCACAAGTTCGGCCCCGTTTTGCACCAACTTTCGTGCACTAATCAAACGGTCCGAAACGCACCAAAACATGAGTCCAATGGGGTGGATCGGGTGCGTTCGTTGCAAAAAAACCCGACGCGACTTCGTTGCATGAACTTTTGCACCAATTGCACTAGTTCGGCCAAGTTTTGCATTGACTGATGAGGACATCAACACCAACGATACATCCACTCCGACACAAGTACCTATTGCTGGTCCTATTACTCGTACTCGTGCGCATCAACTTAATCATCAGGTGAGTTCAAATCTAAGCTCATGTACATCATGTTTAGACCATGGAGACCCATGTACTCTTGTTTCGCTTAGGAACCAAGGAGGCGACCGAAAGGGAAACGGATTCGCGTAGGCTGGATTCGGACTGCAGAACAGTACCAACTTGTGACGGACACCACGGTCGCATATGAACTCGGATTTGGGCGTTCAAGAATTTCGTGGAAAGGTTATGAAGTCTTCTTTCAAACGGATCCGGCCTCATAGCCATATCTATTACGAGTCGGCCGCAATCGTAAAATTAATACAGAGTCCTTTTCTGCACATGGTGCTGCGTCACCCTGTTTTGGCCCAATGGGCCGTGTATCAAGTTGAGTCCATTACGGACGCGTCCTAGGGTTGGAGTACGACCCCAGCACCCCTGTGGTTGTCCTCCCACGTACTTATACCCCTTAGCTACCACCAAGGATGCTTGGGTTTTGTTTAGATCAAGTTTAGCCTTCGCTACTTGCTTGCAAGCGCGCGTGCTGGATCAGCCGCCCGTCTTCTTGTCTTCGGAACCCCACCATTATTGAGATTGCGTGTGAAACCTTCATTTACATCTAGTAAATTCAGTACTTGTCATACTTGTTCTTGCTAGTTCTTCGATTGCTTGCAGGACGAGTGCCCTAGTGGCCGGGTGCCGCGCTCCACAAGATCGCGACAGCCATTGGAGGGGGTGTATCGGTTGCTAAGGCGCAGCTTGGAAGGCTGTAGTCGGGCCGTGAACGTCGCCTCCATCGACCAATCGAGTTATCCACGCCTCTCATCGAAAGATCGGGAATCAAACCCTAGCGGGTCGCCATTAGTTGGTAATCAGAGCAAAGTTTATCGGTGAGAGACTTCTAATTCTTCGCTGTTTTATTTTTCCTATAGTCCAGAAAAGCCAAAAAAAAGTAGATTAGTTTACCTTCAATCCTATAAACTCGTTTGAGCCTTTGCTAGCACTGCTTAGTTAGGGCTTGTTGAATTTTCGGTTGCATCGGTTGCGTCGAGTTGCTGGTCTTAGTTTTAGTCCTTTAGAGTTTCGAGTTCTTGTCACGTTCTAGTCACAACCGTGCGCTACCATACATACTCCGTGTTGGCGGAATCCGAGTCCATATTCGTGTTCAAGTCCGAGTTAGATTCTGTGTTGGTTTGTGACCGAATCGCACGCAGTGCTGTGATTCGAGTAGGGATCGGTTTCCTAGTTCGAATTGGTTATTGTGCCGTGTTATAAAATTCCATTGCTATTCGCACTTGTACTGCATATTTTGTAGCGCTCCAGAAAGGCAGAAGTAGTCTCGGCTTACTCAAACCACAACTTTGCACGAATACATATAGTCTCGGCTTACTCCACATCTTTTTTTTACCGGAATACCCCTACCCTTTTGGGAAAAGTTTGTGTGCTGTGTGGCTCTTTTGAAGTGTTTTAGGTTATATAATCAGTTTTAAGGATCCCCTGAAAAAAAAGAAAAAAAAAGAAGGAAAAAAAAAAGAAAAAGAAAAGAAAAAAAAGAAGAAGAAGAAAAAGAAGGGAAGAAAAAGGGGCTGTTCTTTGTGCATCTTTTTTGTTCTTCGGTGGTGTCTCATGACTTCATTTGTGTCCAGGCTCGCGTCTCTAGCACAGTCTAGGCTAGGACCAGCATAGTACCGCCGTTGAACGATTTTTCAGCTTGCTTTTGTAACTAATGTGGTGCTAGTTCATCCTTGCTTCAGCCCACCTATAGCTCCACATATTCGACTACACCTTGACAGGTCCTGTTGTTGCGGCACCGATACACTTCATTCCACGGTTGCAGACTTGTTGGTTGCCGTCCCCTCCTGTTGAGCAAGGTAAGAATTGGTAAGAGCTTGTGTAACAGGTTGAGTGTGAGCGCCTTGCAGTAGCTACATCCCATTAGTTGTAGGATCTTATTTCTTCACCTATTTTCGTGTTTCCTTTGTTCATCTAACCATGACAGGATCAGAGGGTGATGGGAGTTTAGGTCACTCTCCTCGTACAAAGGGAATCATACAACATTTTGAAAATAAGATGAGGAGGTATGTAGATGGGCTTGCTGAAGATATGCTGGTGTCAAATGATAAGATTGGGCAGTTGGAGGCCACGCAGCTTGCCACCAACACCAAGCTTACAAGGCTGGAGACGTCGGTCGCTCATATTGACCAAAGCCTTGCTGCTCTTTTGAGGCGTTTTGATGAGATGCATGCCAGAACTGCAAATGGGCATGAGGGAGAAAACAAGAAGGATGAGCGTGTCGAGGATAATTGGGATGATTATGTCGCTGATACTGAACTAGATGACCAAGATGCTCCTAGTCGCCGACGACTGTGAACTAATCGGAGAGGTATGGGTGGACATCGACGACGTGAGGTACATAATAATGATGATGCTTTCAGTAAAATAAAATTTAAGATACCTTCTTTCGATGGAAAATACGATCCTGATGCATACATTACTTGGGAAATTGCTGTTGATCAAAAGTTTGCATGTCATGAATTTCCTGAGAATATACGTGTTAGGGCTGCTACTAGTGAATTTACTGATTTTGCCTCTGTTTGGTGGATAGAACATGCTAAGAAAAATCCTAATAATATCCCACAAACCTGGGATGCCTTGAAACGGGTCATGCGGGCTATATTTGTTCCTTCTTACTATGCGCGTGATCTGTTACATAGATTGCAACAATTGAGACAGGGTAATAAAAGTGTAGAAGAATACTATCAGGAATTACAAATGGGTGTGTTGCGTTGTAATTTAGTGGAGGATGAGGAACCTGCTATGGCTAGATTTTTAGGAGGTTTGAATCAAGAAATTCAGGACATTCTTGCTTATAAAGATTATACTAACGTAACCCGTTTGTTCCATCTTGCTTGTAAAGCTGAAAGGGAAGTGCTGGGACGACGTGCTAGTACAAGAACTAATATTTCTGCAGGAAAACCTTCATCATGGCAGCCGCGCACATCTACCTCATTGACCCGACGAGCTCCTGCACCTTCTACATTTCCGAGTCGGTCGACAATACCCGCTCCATCCAACGATAAGACACGTGCTCCCCCGACAAATTCAGCAACCACGACTGTCCAGAAACCAGCCACGAGTGCATCTTCGGTTGCCTCCACGGGAAGGACAAGAGATATTCAGTGCCATCGATGCAAGGGCTTTGGCCACGTGCAACGTGACTGCCCTAACAAGCGCGTTTTGGTGGTCAAAGGAGATGGTGGGTATTCCTCTGCTAGTGATTTTGATGAAGATACACTTGCTTTGCTTGCTGCTGACCATGCAGGTACTGATGTGGACATCACCAGAATGGATACACCCACATGTAATAAACACACATGGAAGGTATGGAGGACCAAAGAAGTTGATTGGGGACCAAGCCTAAGTCTTCCCAATGTTCTCTATCAGGCCACCACGTCACTTTTGGTGCAAGGAAAGAAAGAGTCCATGTCCAACACGTTTTGGAGGCTGGATTCGGACTGCAGAACAGCACCAACTTGTGACGGACACCACGGTCGCATACGGACTCGGATAGGGACGTTCAAGTACTTCGTGGAAAGCTTATGAAGTCTAGTTTCATATGGATCCGGACTCAAGTCCATATCTCTCCTGATTCGTCCGCAATGACCAAAATACTACCGACTGGTTTTCTGTCTCAAGGTGCTGCGACATCTTAATTTGGCCCGATGGGCTTTGTATCAAGTCGGGTCCATTAGGGACGCGTCCTAGGGTTGGAGTGCGACTCAAACACCCTCTTGGTCGTCCTCCTAGGTATTAATAAGGGTTAGAGCCGCCATGAACAGATTGGGGGTTTTTGTTTTGTTGAAAGTTTAGCCATTGCTACTTCCTTGTAGACGCGTGTGTCGACTAGACCATCCGTTCTACTCGATTCGGAACCCCACCTTGTTGATTCCAGATTGGTTATTATCTCCATATTTGCAATTGAGTTGCTTGTTCTACTTGTTCTTGCTGGTTCTTCGATTGCTTGCAGGACAGGTGCCCAGTGGCCGGGTGTCGCGCTCCACAAGATCGCGGCAGCCATTGGAGGTGGTGTATCGGTTGCTAAGGCGCAGCGTCCTTGGAAGGCTGTAGTCGGGCCGTGAACGTCGCCTCCATCTCAAATCGAGTTATCCCCCGCCTCTCATCGAAAGATCGGGAACAAACCCTAGCGGGTTCACATCAGGTACTAAGGAACAACCAGAAGAGCAGATTGGTGCAGAGGATGCAGATCATTATGAGAGCCTCATTGTGCAGCGTGTACTTAGTGCACAAATGGAAAAGGCGGAGCAAAATCAACGGCATACACTGTTCCAAACAAAGTGTGTTATTAAAGAGCGTTCATGCCGTTTGATAATTGATGGAGGTAGCTGCAACAACTTGGCTAGCGGTGATATGGTCGAGAAGCTTGCACTTACAACAAAACCGCACCCACATCCATATCACATTCGGTGGCTCAACAATAGTGGTAAGGTCAAGGTAACGAGATTGGTACGAATTAATTTCGCTATTGGTTCATATCATGATGTTGTTGAATGCGATGTTGTGCCTATGGAAGCTTGTCATATTCTGCTAGGTAGACCATGGCAATTTGATACCGATAGCATGCATCATGGTAGATCAAATCAATATTCTCTTATACATCATGATAAGAAAGTCGTTTTGCTTCCTATGTCACCTGAATCTATTGTGCGTGATGATGTTGCTAAAGCTAAGAGAACTAAAGCTGAGATCGATAAGAATGCCAAATCTGTTAGTAGCAGGGAAGATGAGATAAGATTGAAAGGACATTGCTTGCTTGCTACTAAGTCTGATATTAATGAATTGATTGCTTCCACTTTTGTTGCCTATGCTTTGGTGTGCAAGAATGCTTTGATTTCAGTTCACGATATGCAGCATTCTTTGCCCCCGGCTGTTGCTAACCTTTTGCAGGAGTATTCTGATGTGTTCCCAAGTGAGATACCAGCGGGGCTGCCACCAATACGAGGGATTGAGCACCAAATTGACCTTATTCCTAGTGCATCGTTGCCAAACCGTGCGCCATACAGGACAAATCCGGAAGAAACTAAGGAAATTCAGCGACAAGTGCACGAACTACTCGACAAAGGTTACGTGCGTGAGTCTCTTAGTCCTTGTGCTGTTCCGGTTATTTTAGTGCCTAAAAAGGATGGAACATGGCGTATGTGTGTTGATTGTAGGGCTATTAATAATATCACAATTCGATATCGACACCCTATTCCTCGTTTGGATGATATGCTTGATGAATTGAGTGGTGCTATTGTGTTTTCCAAAGTTGATTTGCGTAGTGGGTACCACCAGATTCCTATGAAATTGGGAGATGAATGGAAAACTGCTTTCAAAACTAAGTTCGGGTTATATGAGTGGTTAGTCATGCCTTTTGGGTTAACTAATGCACCGAGTACTTTCATGAGATTAGTGAACGAGGTTCTGCGTGCTTTCATTGGGAAATTTGTTGTTGTCTACTTTGATGATATATTGATTTACAGCAAATCTTTCGATGAACATCTTGATCACTTACGTGCTGTTTTTAATGCTTTACGAGATGCACGTTTATTTGGTAACCTTGAGAAGTGCACCTTTTGCACCGATCGAGTGTCTTTTCTTGGCTATGTCGTGACTCCACAGGGAATCGAGGTTGATCAAGCCAAGGTGGAAGCTATACATGGATGGCCTATACCGAAGACTATCACGCAAGTGCGGAGTTTCCTAGGACTTGCTGGTTTCTATCGTCTTTTTGTGAAGGACTTCAGCACTATTGCCGCGCCTTTGAATGAGCTTACAAAGAAGGGAGTGCCTTTTACTTGGGGTAAAACACAAGAGAACTCCTTCAACACGCTGAAAGATAAGTTGACACATGCACCTCTCCTCCAACTCCCTGATTTTAATAAAACCTTTGAGCTTGAATGTGATGCTAGTGGCATTGGTTTGGGTGGTGTTTTGTTACAAGAAGGCAAACCTGTTGCTTATTTCAGTGAAAAATTGAGCGGACCTGTTCTGAATTATTCTACTTATGATAAGGAATTGTATGCTCTTGTTCGCACATTAGAAACATGGCAGCATTATCTATGGCCCAAAGAGTTTGTTATTCATTCAGATCATGAATCTTTAAAACATATTCGTAGTCAAGGAATATTGAACCGTAGACATGCTAAATGGGTTCAATTTATTGAATCTTTTCCTTATATTATTAAGCACAAGAAAGGGAAAGAGAATATAATTGCTGATGCATTGTCTAGGAGATACACCTTGTTGAACCAACTTGATTACAAAATATTTGGATTGGAAACGATTAAAGATCAATATGTTAATGATGCTGATTTTAAAGATGTGTTGCTGCATTGTAAAGAGGGGAAGGGATGGAACAAATTCATCGTTAGTGATGGGTTTGTCTTTAGAGCTAACAAGCTATGCATTCCAGCTAGCTCCGTTCGCTTGTTATTGTTGCAGGAAGCGCATCGAGGTGGCTTAATGGGGCATTTTGGAGCAAAGAAAACAGAAGATATACTTGCTGGCCATTTCTTTTGGCCAAAGATGAGAAGAGATGTGGAGAGATTTGTTGCTCGCCGCACGACATGTCAAAAGGCTAAATCACGATTGAATCCACACGGTTTGTATTTGCCTCTACCTGTTCCTAGTGCTCCTTGGGAAGATATTTCTATGGATTTTGTGTTAGGATTGCCTAGGACTAGGAAGGGACGTGATAGTGTGTTTCTGGTTGTTGATAGATTTTCTAAGATGGCCCATTTCATACCATGTCATAAAACTGATGATGCTTCTCACATTGCTGATTTGTTCTTTCGGGAAATTGTTCGTTTGCATGGTGTGCCCAACACAATTGTTTCTGATCGTGATGCTAAATTTCTTAGTTATTTTTGGAAGACTTTATGGGCTAAATTGGGAACTAAATTGTTGTTTTCTACTACATGTCATCCGCAAACTGAAGGTCAAACTGAAGTGGTTAATAGAACTTTGTCTACTATGTTAAGGGCTGTTTTAAATAAGAACATTAAGATGTGGGAAGATTGTTTGCCTCATATTGAATTCGCTTATAATCGATCGCTGCATTCTACTACAAAGATGTGCCCATTTCAGATTGTATATGGTTTCTTGCCTCGTGCTCCTATTGATTTAATGCCTTTGCCATTTTCTGAAAAAATGAATTTTGATGCTACTAAGCGTGCCGAATTGATATTAAAACTGCATGAAACAACTAAAGAAAACATAGAGCGCATGAATGCTAAATACAAGATTGCTGGTGATAAAGGTAGGAAGGAACTAAAGTTTGAACCTGGAGATTTAGTTTGGCTGCATTTGAGAAAGGAAAGGTTTCCTGAATTGAGAAAATCTAAATTGCTACCTCGGGCTGATGGACCATTTAAAGTGTTAGAGAAAGTCAATGATAATGCATATAAGCTCGATCTGCCTGCGGATTTTGGGGTTAGTCCCACATTTAACATTGCAGATTTGAAGCCATATTTGGGAGAGGAAGATGAGCTTGAGTCGAGGACGACTCAAATGCAAGAAGGGGAGGATGATGAGGACATCAACACCAACGATACATCCACTCCGACACAAGTACCTATTGCTGGTCCTATTACTCGTACTCGTGCGCATCAGGTGAGTTCAAATCTAAGCTCATGTACATCATGTTTAGACCATGGAGACCCGTGTACTCTTGTTTTGCTTAGGAACCAAGGAGGCGACCGAAAGGGAAACGGATTCGCGCAGGCTGGATTCGGACTGCAGAACAGTACCAACTTGTGACGGACACCACGGTCGCATATGAACTCGGATTGGGGCGTTCAAGTACTTCGTGGCAAGCTTATGAAGTCTTCTTTCAAACGGATCCGGCCTCATATCCATACCTGTTACGAGTCGGCCGCAATCGTAAAATTAATACAGAGTCCTTTTCTGCACATGGTGCTGCGTCACCCTGTTTTGGCCCAATGGGCCGTGTATCAAGTTGAGTCCATTACGGACGCGTCCTAGGGTTGGAGTACGACCCCAGCAACCCTGTGGTCGTCCTCCCACGTACTTATACCACTTAGCTACCACCAAGGATGCTTGGGTTTTGTTTAGATCAAGTTTAGCCTTCGCTACTTGCTTGCAAGCGCGCGTGCTGGATCACCCGCCCGTCTTCTTGTCTTCGGAACCCCACCATTATTGAGATTGCGTGTGAAACCTTCATTTACATCTAGTAAATTCAGTACTTGTCATACTTGTTCTTGTTAGTTCTTTGATTGCTTGCAGGACGAATGCCCTAGTGGCCGGGTGCCGCGCTCCACAAGATCGCGACAGCCATTGGAGGGGGTGTATCGGTTGCTAAGGCGCAGCTTGGAAGGCTGTAGTCGGGCCGTGAACGTCGCCTCCATCGACCAATCGAGTTATCCACGCCTCTCATCGAAAGATCGGGAATCAAACCCTAGCGGGTCGCCATTATTGACTTTCGTGCCGTAACGAAACAGTCTGAAACGCAACAAAACATGAGTTTAGGGTCCAATGGGGTGGATCGGGTGCGTACGTTGCAAAAAATTCTGACGCGACTTCTTTACATGAACTTTTGCACTAATTGCACCAGTTCGGCCCCGTTTTGCACCAACTTTCGTGAAGAAACGAAATGGTCCAAAACGCACCAAAACATGAGTTTAGGGTCCAATGGGGTGGATCGGGTGCGTTCGTTGCGAAAAGTTCCGATGCCACTTCGTTGCACGAACATTTGCACTAATTGCACCAGTTCGGCCCCGTTTTGCTCCAACTTTCGTGCCGTAACGAATGGTCCGAAACGCACCGAAACATGAGTTTAGGGTCCAATGGGGTGGATCGGGTGCGTTCGTTGCGAAAAGTTCCGACGCGACTTTGTTGCAGGAACTTTTGCACTAATTGCACGACTTCGGCCCCGTTTTGCACCGATTTTCATGTTGTAACAAAACGGTCCGAAACGCACCAAACATGAGTTTAGGGTCCAATGGGATGCATTGGGTGCGTTCGTTGCGAAAAATTCGGACGCGACATTTTGTGCGAACTTTTGCACTAATTCCACCAGTTCGGCCCGTTTTGCACCGACTTTCATGCAGTAATGAAACGGTCCGAAACGTACCAAAACATGAGTTTAGGGTCCAATGGGGTGGATCGGGTGCGTTCGTTGCGAAATTCGGACGCGACATTTTGTGCGAACTTTTGCACTAATTCCACCAGTTCGGCCCGTTTTGCACCGACTTTCATGCAGTAATGAAACGGTCCGAAACGTACCAAAACATGAGTTTTGCACGAACTTTTGCGGTAATTGCACAAGTTCGGCCCCGTTTTGCACCAACTTTCGTGCAGTAATGAAACGGTCCGAAACGCACCAAAACATGAGTCCAAGGGGGTGGATCGGGTGCGTTCATTGCAAAAAAATCCGACGCGACTTCGTTGCATGAACTTTTGCTCCAATTGCACCAGTTCGGCCCAGTTTTGCATTGACTTTCGTGCCGTAATGAAACAGTCCGAAACGCAACAAAACATGAGTTTAGGCTCCAATGGGGTGGATCGGGTGCGTACGTTGCAAAAAATTCCGACGCGACTTCTTTACACGAACTTTTGCACTGATTGAAGCAATTCGGCCCCGTTTTGCACCAACTTTCGTGCAGAAACGAAATGGTCCGAAACGCACCAAAACATGATTTTAGGGTCCAATGGGGTGGATCGGGTGCGTTCGTTGCGAAAAATTCCGACGTGACTTCGTTGCACGAACTTTTGCACTAATTGCACCAGTTCGGCCCCGTTTTCCTCCGACTTTCGTGTAGTAACGATACGGTCTGAAACCCAACAAAACATGAGTTTAGGGTCTAATGGCGTGGTTCAGGTGCATTCATTGCAGAAAATTCTGACGCGACTTCGTTGAACGAACTTATGCACTAATTGCACTAGTTCGAGCCAGTTTTGCACCGACTTTCGTGGTGGAATGAAATAGTCCGAAATGCTCCAGAACATGAGTTCAGGGTCCAATTGGGTGAATCGGGTGCCTTCGTTGCAAAAAAATGCGACGTTACTTCGTTGCACGAAACTTTTGCACTAATTGCACAAGTTCGGCCCCATTTTGCACCAACTTTCGTGCAGTAATGAGAAGGTACGAAATGCACGAACACATCAGTTTAGGGTCCAATGGGCTGCATAGGGTGCGTTCATTGTGAAAAATTCCGATGCGACTTCGTTGCCTGAACTTTTGCACTAATTGCACTAGTTCTATCCAGTTTTGCACCGTCTTTCGTGCAGTAACGATACGATCCGAATCCCACCAAAACATGAGTTTAGGGTCCAATGGGGTGGATCGGGTGCGTTCGTTGCGAAAAGTTCCGACGCGACTTCGTTGCACGAACATTCGCACCAATTGCACCAGTTCGGCCCCGTTTTGCACCAACTTTCGTGCAGTAACGAAACGGTCCGAAACGCACCAAAACATGAGTTTAGGGTCCAATGGGGTGGATCGGATGCGTTTGTTGCGAAAAATTCCGACGTGACTTCGTTGCACGAACTTTTGCACTAATTGCACCAGTTCGGCCCCGTTTTGCACCAATTTTCGTGAAGAAACGAACGGTCCGATACGCACCAAAACATGAGTTTAGGGTCCAATGGGGTGGATCGGGTGCGTTCGTTGCGAAAAGTTCCGACGCCACTTCATTGCACGAACATTTGCACTAATTGCACCAGTTCGGCCCCATTTTGCACCAACTTTTATGCCGTAACGAATGGTCCGAAACGCACCAAAACATGAGTTTAGGGTCCAATGGGGTGGATCGGGTGCGTTCATTGCGAAAAGTTCCGACGCGACTTCGTTGCACGAACATTTGCACTAATTGCACGACTTCGGCCCCGTTTTGCACCAACTTTCGTGCAGTAACGAAACGGTCCGAAACGCACCAAAACATGAGTTTAGGGTCCAATGGGGTGGATCGGGTGCGTTCGTTGCGAAATTCGGACGCGACATTTTGTGCGAACTTTTGCACTAATTCCACCAGTTCGGCCCGTTTTGCACCGACTTTCATGCAGTAATGAAACGGTCCGAAACGTACCAAAACATGAGTTTTGCACGAACTTTTGCGGTAATTGCACAAGTTCGGCCCCGTTTTGCACCAACTTTCGTGCAGTAATGAAACGGTCCGAAACGCACCAAAACATGAGTCCAAGGGGGTGGATCGGGTGCGTTCATTGCAAAAAAATCCGACGCGACTTCGTTGCATGAACTTTTGCTCCAATTGCACCAGTTCGGCCCAGTTTTGCATTGACTTTCGTGCCGTAATGAAACAGTCCGAAACGCAACAAAACATGAGTTTAGGCTCCAATGGGGTGGATCGGGTGCGTACGTTGCAAAAAATTCCGACGCGACTTCTTTACACGAACTTTTGCACTGATTGAAGCAATTCGGCCCCGTTTTGCACCAACTTTCGTGCAGAAACGAAATGGTCCGAAACGCACCAAAACATGATTTTAGGGTCCAATGGGGTGGATCGGGTGCGTTCGTTGCGAAAAATTCCGACGTGACTTCGTTGCACGAACTTTTGCACTAATTGCACCAGTTCGGCCCCGTTTTCCTCCGACTTTCGTGTAGTAACGATACGGTCTGAAACCCAACAAAACATGAGTTTAGGGTCTAATGGCGTGGTTCAGGTGCATTCATTGCAGAAAATTCTGACGCGACTTCGTTGAACGAACTTATGCACTAATTGCACTAGTTCGAGCCAGTTTTGCACCGACTTTCGTGGTGGAATGAAATAGTCCGAAATGCTCCAGAACATGAGTTCAGGGTCCAATTGGGTGAATCGGGTGCCTTCGTTGCAAAAAAATGCGACGTTACTTCGTTGCACGAAACTTTTGCACTAATTGCACAAGTTCGGCCCCATTTTGCACCAACTTTCGTGCAGTAATGAGAAGGTACGAAATGCACGAACACATCAGTTTAGGGTCCAATGGGCTGCATAGGGTGCGTTCATTGTGAAAAATTCCGATGCGACTTCGTTGCCTGAACTTTTGCACTAATTGCACTAGTTCTATCCAGTTTTGCACCGTCTTTCGTGCAGTAACGATACGATCCGAATCCCACCAAAACATGAGTTTAGGGTCCAATGGGGTGGATCGGGTGCGTTCGTTGCGAAAAGTTCCGACGCGACTTCGTTGCACGAACATTCGCACCAATTGCACCAGTTCGGCCCCGTTTTGCACCAACTTTCGTGCAGTAACGAAACGGTCCGAAACGCACCAAAACATGAGTTTAGGGTCCAATGGGGTGGATCGGATGCGTTTGTTGCGAAAAATTCCGACGTGACTTCGTTGCACGAACTTTTGCACTAATTGCACCAGTTCGGCCCCGTTTTGCACCAATTTTCGTGAAGAAACGAACGGTCCGATACGCACCAAAACATGAGTTTAGGGTCCAATGGGGTGGATCGGGTGCGTTCGTTGCGAAAAGTTCCGACGCCACTTCATTGCACGAACATTTGCACTAATTGCACCAGTTCGGCCCCATTTTGCACCAACTTTTATGCCGTAACGAATGGTCCGAAACGCACCAAAACATGAGTTTAGGGTCCAATGGGGTGGATCGGGTGCGTTCATTGCGAAAAGTTCCGACGCGACTTCGTTGCACGAACATTTGCACTAATTGCACGACTTCGGCCCCGTTTTGCACCAACTTTCGTGCAGTAACGAAACGGTCCGAAACGCACCAAAACATGAGTTTAGGGTCCAATGGGGTGGATCGGGTGCGTTCGTTGCGAAATTCGGACGCGACATTTTGTGCGAACTTTTGCACTAATTCCACCAGTTCGGCCCGTTTTGCACCGACTTTCATGCAGTAATGAAACGGTCCGAAACGTACCAAAACATGAGTTTTGCACGAACTTTTGCGGTAATTGCACAAGTTCGGCCCCGTTTTGCACCAACTTTCGTGCAGTAATGAAACGGTCCGAAACGCACCAAAACATGAGTCCAAGGGGGTGGATCGGGTGCGTTCATTGCAAAAAAATCCGACGCGACTTCGTTGCATGAACTTTTGCTCCAATTGCACCAGTTCGGCCCAGTTTTGCATTGACTTTCGTGCCGTAATGAAACAGTCCGAAACGCAACAAAACATGAGTTTAGGCTCCAATGGGGTGGATCGGGTGCGTACGTTGCAAAAAATTCCGACGCGACTTCTTTACACGAACTTTTGCACTAATTGAAGCAATTCGGCCCCGTTTTGCACCAACTTTCGTGCAGAAACGAAATGGTCCGAAACGCA
Source organism: Panicum miliaceum (assembly GCA_032594955.1). NCBI lineage: Eukaryota > Viridiplantae > Streptophyta > Magnoliopsida > Poales > Poaceae > Panicum > Panicum miliaceum. Next base: position 26,665,967 of record CM064062.1, on the reverse strand, counting down.
CCAAAACATGATTTTAGGGTCCAATGGGGTGGATCGGGTGCGTTCGTTGCGAAAAATTCCGACGTGACTTCGTTGCACGAACTTTTGCACTAATTGCACCAGTTCGGCCCCGTTTTCCTCCGACTTTCGTGTAGTAACGATACGGTCTGAAACCCAACAAAACATGAGTTTAGGGTCTAATGGCGTGGTTCAGGTGCATTCATTGCAGAAAATTCTGACGCGACTTCGTTGAACGAACTTATGCACTAATTGCACTAGTTCGAGCCAGTTTTGCACCGACTTTCGATGTGGAATGAAATAGTCCGAAATGCTCCAGAACATGAGTTCAGGGTCCAATTGGGTGAATCGGGTGCCTTCGTTGCAAAAAAATGAGACGTTACTTCGTTGCACGAAACTTTTGCACTAATTGCACAAGTTCGGCCCCATTTTGCACCAACTTTCGTGCAGTAATGAGAAGGTACGAAATGCACGAACACATCAGTTTAGGGTCCAATGGGCTGCATTGGGTGCGTTCATTGTGAAAAATTCCGATGCGACTTCGTTGCCTGAACTTTTGCACTAATTGCACTAGTTCTATCCAGTTTTGCACCGTCTTTCGTGCAGTAACGATACGATCCGAATCCCACCAAAACATGAGTTTAGGGTCCAATGGGGTGGATCGGGTGCGTTCGTTGCGAAAAGTTCCGACGCGACTTCGTTGCACGAACATTCGCACCAATTGCACCAGTTCGGCCCCGTTTTGCACCAACTTTCGTGCAGTAACGAAACGGTCCGAAACGCACCAAAACATGAGTTTAGGGTCCAATGGGGTGGATCGGATGCGTTTGTTGCGAAAAATTCCGACGTGACTTCGTTGCACGAACTTTTGCACTAATTGCACCAGTTCGGCCCCGTTTTGCACCAATTTTCGTGAAGAAACGAACGGTCCGAAACGCACCAAAACATGAGTTTAGGGTCCAATGGGGTGGATCGGGTGCGTTCGTTGCGAAAAGTTCCGACGCCACTTCATTGCACGAACATTTGCACTAATTGCACCAGTTCGGCCCCATTTTGCACCAACTTTTATGCCGTAACGAATGGTCCGAAACGCACCAAAACATGAGTTTAGGGTCCAATGGGGTGGATCGGGTGCGTTCATTGCGAAAAGTTCCGACGCGACTTCGTTGCACGAACATTTGCACTAATTGCACGACTTCGGCCCCGTTTTGCACCAACTTTCGTGCAGTAACGAAACGGTCCGAAACGCACCAAAACATGAGTTTAGGGTCCAATGGGGTGGATCGGGTGCGTTCGTTGCGAAATTCGGACGCGACATTTTGTGCGAACTTTTGCACTAATTCCACCAGTTCGGCCCGTTTTGCACCGACTTTCATGCAGTAATGAAACGGTCCGAAACGTACCAAAACATGAGTTTTGCACGAACTTTTGCGGTAATTGCACAAGTTCGGCCCCGTTTTGCACCAACTTTCGTGCAGTAATGAAACGGTCCGAAACGCACCAAAACATGAGTCCAAGGGGGTGGATCGGGTGCGTTCATTGCAAAAAAATCCGACGCGACTTCGTTGCATGAACTTTTGCTCCAATTGCACCAGTTCGGCCCAGTTTTGCATTGACTTTCGTGCCGTAATGAAACAGTCCGAAACGCAACAAAACATGAGTTTAGGCTCCAATGGGGTGGATCGGGTGCGTACGTTGCAAAAAATTCCGACGCGACTTCTTTACACGAACTTTTGCACTAATTGAAGCAATTCGGCCCCGTTTTGCACCAACTTTCGTGCAGAAACGAAATGGTCCGAAACGCACCAAAACATGATTTTAGGGTCCAATGGGGTGGATCGGGTGTGTTCGTTGCGAAAAATTCCGACGTGACTTCGTTGCACGAACTTTTGCACTAATTGCACCAGTTCGGCCCCGTTTTCCTCCGACTTTCGTGTAGTAACGATACGGTCTGAAACCCAACAAAACATGAGTTTAGGGTCTAATGGCGTGGTTCAGGTGCATTCATTGCAGAAAATTCTGACGCGACTTCGTTGAACGAACTTATGCACTAATTGCACTAGTTCGAGCCAGTTTTGCACCGACTTTCGTGGTGGAATGAAATAGTCCGAAATGCTCCAGAACATGAGTTCAGGGTCCAATTGGGTGAATCGGGTGCCTCCGTTGCAAAAAAATGCGACGTTACTTCGTTGCACGAAACTTTTGCACTAATTGCACAAGTTCGGCCCCATTTTGCACCAACTTTCGTGCAGTAATGAGAAGGTACGAAATGCACGAACACATCAGTTTAGGGTCCAATGGGCTGCATAGGGTGCGTTCATTGTGAAAAATTCCGATGCGACTTCGTTGCCTGAACTTTTGCACTAATTGCACTAGTTCTATCCAGTTTTGCACCGTCTTTCGTGCAGTAACGATACGATCCGAATCCCACCAAAACATGAGTTTAGGGTCCAATGGGGTGGATCGGGTGCGTTCGTTGCGAAAAGTTCCGACGCGACTTCGTTGCACGAACATTCGCACCAATTGCACCAGTTCGGCCCCGTTTTGCACCAACTTTCGTGCAGTAACGAAACGGTCCGAAACGCACCAAAACATGAGTTTAGGGTCCAATGGGGTGGATCGGATGCGTTTGTTGCGAAAAATTCCGACGTGACTTCGTTGCACGAACTTTTGCACTAATTGCACCAGTTCGGCCCCGTTTTGCACCAATTTTCGTGAAGAAACGAACGGTCCGAAACGCACCAAAACATGAGTTTAGGGTCCAATGGGGTGGATCGGGTGCGTTCGTTGCGAAAAGTTCCGACGCCACTTCATTGCACGAACATTTGCACTAATTGCACCAGTTCGGCCCCATTTTGCACCAACTTTTATGCCGTAACGAATGGTCCGAAACGCACCAAAACATGAGTTTAGGGTCCAATGGGGTGGATCGGGTGCGTTCATTGCGAAAAGTTCCGACGCGACTTCGTTGCACGAACATTTGCACTAATTGCACGACTTCGGCCCCGTTTTGCACCAACTTTCGTGCAGTAACGAAACGGTCCGAAACGCACCAAAACATGAGTTTAGGGTCCAATGGGGTGGATCGGGTGCGTTCGTTGCGAAATTCGGACGCGACATTTTGTGCGAACTTTTGCACTAATTCCACCAGTTCGGCCCGTTTTGCACCGACTTTCATGCAGTAATGAAACGGTCCGAAACGTACCAAAACATGAGTTTTGCACGAACTTTTGCGGTAATTGCACAAGTTCGGCCCCGTTTTGCACCAACTTTCGTGCAGTAATGAAACGGTCCGAAACGCACCAAAACATGAGTCCAAGGGGGTGGATCGGGTGCGTTCATTGCAAAAAAATCCGACGCGACTTCGTTGCATGAACTTTTGCTCCAATTGCACCAGTTCGGCCCAGTTTTGCATTGACTTTCGTGCCGTAATGAAACAGTCCGAAACGCAACAAAACATGAGTTTAGGCTCCAATGGGGTGGATCGGGTGCGTACGTTGCAAAAAATTCCGACGCGACTTCTTTACACGAACTTTTGCACTAATTGAAGCAATTCGGCCCCGTTTTGCACCAACTTTCGTGCAGAAACGAAATGGTCCGAAACGCACCAAAACATGATTTTAGGGTCCAATGGGGTGGATCGGGTGCGTTCGTTGCGAAAAATTCCGACGTGACTTCGTTGCACGAACTTTTGCACTAATTGCACCAGTTCGGCCCCGTTTTCCTCCGACTTTCGTGTAGTAACGATACGGTCTGAAACCCAACAAAACATGAGTTTAGGGTCTAATGGCGTGGTTCAGGTGCATTCATTGCAGAAAATTCTGACGCGACTTCGTTGAACGAACTTATGCACTAATTGCACTAGTTCGAGCCAGTTTTGCACCGACTTTCGTGGTGGAATGAAATAGTCCGAAATGCTCCAGAACATGAGTTCAGGGTCCAATTGGGTGAATCGGGTGCCTCCGTTGCAAAAAAATGCGACGTTACTTCGTTGCACGAAACTTTTGCACTAATTGCACAAGTTCGGCCCCATTTTGCACCAACTTTCGTGCAGTAATGAGAAGGTACGAAATGCACGAACACATCAGTTTAGGGTCCAATGGGCTGCATAGGGTGCGTTCATTGTGAAAAATTCCGATGCGACTTCGTTGCCTGAACTTTTGCACTAATTGCACTAGTTCTATCCAGTTTTGCACCGTCTTTCGTGCAGTAACGATACGATCCGAATCCCACCAAAACATGAGTTTAGGGTCCAATGGGGTGGATCGGGTGCGTTCGTTGCGAAAAGTTCCGACGCGACTTCGTTGCACGAACATTCGCACCAATTGCACCAGTTCGGCCCCGTTTTGCACCAACTTTCGTGCAGTAACGAAACGGTCCGAAACGCACCAAAACATGAGTTTAGGGTCCAATGGGGTGGATCGGATGCGTTTGTTGCGAAAAATTCCGACGTGACTTCGTTGCACGAACTTTTGCACTAATTGCACCAGTTCGGCCCCGTTTTGCACCAATTTTCGTGAAGAAACGAACGGTCCGAAACGCACCAAAACATGAGTTTAGGGTCCAATGGGGTGGATCGGGTGCGTTCGTTGCGAAAAGTTCCGACGCCACTTCATTGCACGAACATTTGCACTAATTGCACCAGTTCGGCCCCATTTTGCACCAACTTTTATGCCGTAACGAATGGTCCGAAACGCACCAAAACATGAGTTTAGGGTCCAATGGGGTGGATCGGGTGCGTTCATTGCGAAAAGTTCCGACGCGACTTCGTTGCACGAACATTTGCACTAATTGCACGACTTCGGCCCCGTTTTGCACCAACTTTCGTGCAGTAACGAAACGGTCCGAAACGCACCAAAACATGAGTTTAGGGTCCAATGGGGTGGATCGGGTGCGTTCGTTGCGAAATTCGGACGCGACATTTTGTGCGAACTTTTGCACTAATTCCACCAGTTCGGCCCGTTTTGCACCGACTTTCATGCAGTAATGAAACGGTCCGAAACGTACCAAAACATGAGTTTTGCACGAACTTTTGCGGTAATTGCACAAGTTCGGCCCCGTTTTGCACCAACTTTCGTGCAGTAATGAAACGGTCCGAAACGCACCAAAACATGAGTCCAAGGGGGTGGATCGGGTGCGTTCATTGCAAAAAAATCCGACGCGACTTCGTTGCATGAACTTTTGCTCCAATTGCACCAGTTCGGCCCAGTTTTGCATTGACTTTCGTGCCGTAATGAAACAGTCCGAAACGCAACAAAACATGAGTTTAGGCTCCAATGGGGTGGATCGGGTGCGTACGTTGCAAAAAATTCCGACGCGACTTCTTTACACGAACTTTTGCACTGATTGAAGCAATTCGGCCCCGTTTTGCACCAACTTTCGTGCAGTAACGAAACGGTCCGAAACGCACCAAAACATGAGTTTAGGGTCCAATGGGGTGGATCGGGTGCGTTCGTTGCGAAATTCGGACGCGACATTTTGTGCGAACTTTTGCACTAATTCCACCAGTTCGGCCCGTTTTGCACCGACTTTCATGCAGTAATGAAACGGTCCGAAACGTACCAAAACATGAGTTTTGCACGAACTTTTGCGGTAATTGCACAAGTTCGGCCCCGTTTTGCACCAACTTTCGTGCAGTAATGAAACGGTCCGAAACGCACCAAAACATGAGTCCAAGGGGGTGGATCGGGTGCGTTCATTGCAAAAAAATCCGACGCGACTTCGTTGCATGAACTTTTGCTCCAATTGCACCAGTTCGGCCCAGTTTTGCATTGACTTTCGTGCCGTAATGAAACAGTCCGAAACGCAACAAAACATGAGTTTAGGCTCCAATGGGGTGGATCGGGTGCGTACGTTGCAAAAAATTCCGACGCGACTTCTTTACACGAACTTTTGCACTAATTGAAGCAATTCGGCCCCGTTTTGCACCAACTTTCGTGCAGAAACGAAATGGTCCGAAACGCACCAAAACATGATTTTAGGGTCCAATGGGGTGGATCGGGTGCGTTCGTTGCGAAAAATTCCGACGTGACTTCGTTGCACGAACTTTTGCACTAATTGCACCAGTTCGGCCCCGTTTTCCTCCGACTTTCGTGTAGTAACGATACGGTCTGAAACCCAACAAAACATGAGTTTAGGGTCTAATGGCGTGGTTCAGGTGCATTCATTGCAGAAAATTCTGACGCGACTTCGTTGAACGAACTTATGCACTAATTGCACTAGTTCGAGCCAGTTTTGCACCGACTTTCGTGGTGGAATGAAATAGTCCGAAATGCTCCAGAACATGAGTTCAGGGTCCAATTGGGTGAATCGGGTGCCTCCGTTGCAAAAAAATGCGACGTTACTTCGTTGCACGAAACTTTTGCACTAATTGCACAAGTTCGGCCCCATTTTGCACCAACTTTCGTGCAGTAATGAGAAGGTACGAAATGCACGAACACATCAGTTTAGGGTCCAATGGGCTGCATAGGGTGCGTTCATTGTGAAAAATTCCGATGCGACTTCGTTGCCTGAACTTTTGCACTAATTGCACTAGTTCTATCCAGTTTTGCACCGTCTTTCGTGCAGTAACGATACGATCCGAATCCCACCAAAACATGAGTTTAGGGTCCAATGGGGTGGATCGGGTGCGTTCGTTGCGAAAAGTTCCGACGCGACTTCGTTGCACGAACATTCGCACCAATTGCACCAGTTCGGCCCCGTTTTGCACCAACTTTCGTGCAGTAACGAAACGGTCCGAAACGCACCAAAACATGAGTTTAGGGTCCAATGGGGTGGATCGGATGCGTTTGTTGCGAAAAATTCCGACGTGACTTCGTTGCACGAACTTTTGCACTAATTGCACCAGTTCGGCCCCGTTTTGCACCAATTTTCGTGAAGAAACGAACGGTCCGAAACGCACCAAAACATGAGTTTAGGGTCCAATGGGGTGGATCGGGTGCGTTCGTTGCGAAAAGTTCCGACGCCACTTCATTGCACGAACATTTGCACTAATTGCACCAGTTCGGCCCCATTTTGCACCAACTTTTATGCCGTAACGAATGGTCCGAAACGCACCAAAACATGAGTTTAGGGTCCAATGGGGTGGATCGGGTGCGTTCATTGCGAAAAGTTCCGACGCGACTTCGTTGCACGAACATTTGCACTAATTGCACGACTTCGGCCCCGTTTTGCACCAACTTTCGTGCAGTAACGAAACGGTCCGAAACGCACCAAAACATGAGTTTAGGGTCCAATGGGGTGGATCGGGTGCGTTCGTTGCGAAATTCGGACGCGACATTTTGTGCGAACTTTTGCACTAATTCCACCAGTTCGGCCCGTTTTGCACCGACTTTCATGCAGTAATGAAACGGTCCGAAACGTACCAAAACATGAGTTTTGCACGAACTTTTGCGGTAATTGCACAAGTTCGGCCCCGTTTTGCACCAACTTTCGTGCAGTAATGAAACGGTCCGAAACGCACCAAAACATGAGTCCAAGGGGGTGGATCGGGTGCGTTCATTGCAAAAAAATCCGACGCGACTTCGTTGCATGAACTTTTGCTCCAATTGCACCAGTTCGGCCCAGTTTTGCATTGACTTTCGTGCCGTAATGAAACAGTCCGAAACGCAACAAAACATGAGTTTAGGCTCCAATGGGGTGGATCGGGTGCGTACGTTGCAAAAAATTCCGACGCGACTTCTTTACACGAACTTTTGCACTAATTGAAGCAATTCGGCCCCGTTTTGCACCAACTTTCGTGCAGAAACGAAATGGTCCGAAACGCACCAAAACATGATTTTAGGGTCCAATGGGGTGGATCGGGTGCGTTCGTTGCGAAAAATTCCGACGTGACTTCGTTGCACGAACTTTTGCACTAATTGCACCAGTTCGGCCCCGTTTTCCTCCGACTTTCGTGTAGTAACGATACGGTCTGAAACCCAACAAAACATGAGTTTAGGGTCTAATGGCGTGGTTCAGGTGCATTCATTGCAGAAAATTCTGACGCGACTTCGTTGAACGAACTTATGCACTAATTGCACTAGTTCGAGCCAGTTTTGCACCGACTTTCGTGGTGGAATGAAATAGTCCGAAATGCTCCAGAACATGAGTTCAGGGTCCAATTGGGTGAATCGGGTGCCTCCGTTGCAAAAAAATGCGACGTTACTTCGTTGCACGAAACTTTTGCACTAATTGCACAAGTTCGGCCCCATTTTGCACCAACTTTCGTGCAGTAATGAGAAGGTACGAAATGCACGAACACATCAGTTTAGGGTCCAATGGGCTGCATAGGGTGCGTTCATTGTGAAAAATTCCGATGCGACTTCGTTGCCTGAACTTTTGCACTAATTGCACTAGTTCTATCCAGTTTTGCACCGTCTTTCGTGCAGTAACGATACGATCCGAATCCCACCAAAACATGAGTTTAGGGTCCAATGGGGTGGATCGGGTGCGTTCGTTGCGAAAAGTTCCGACGCGACTTCGTTGCACGAACATTCGCACCAATTGCACCAGTTCGGCCCCGTTTTGCACCAACTTTCGTGCAGTAACGAAACGGTCCGAAACGCACCAAAACATGAGTTTAGGGTCCAATGGGGTGGATCGGATGCGTTTGTTGCGAAAAATTCCGACGTGACTTCGTTGCACGAACTTTTGCACTAATTGCACCAGTTCGGCCCCGTTTTGCACCAATTTTCGTGAAGAAACGAACGGTCCGAAACGCACCAAAACATGAGTTTAGGGTCCAATGGGGTGGATCGGGTGCGTTCGTTGCGAAAAGTTCCGACGCCACTTCATTGCACGAACATTTGCACTAATTGCACCAGTTCGGCCCCATTTTGCACCAACTTTTATGCCGTAACGAATGGTCCGAAACGCACCAAAACATGAGTTTAGGGTCCAATGGGGTGGATCGGGTGCGTTCATTGCGAAAAGTTCCGACGCGACTTCGTTGCACGAACATTTGCACTAATTGCACGACTTCGGCCCCGTTTTGCACCAACTTTCGTGCAGTAACGAAACGGTCCGAAACGCACCAAAACATGAGTTTAGGGTCCAATGGGGTGGATCGGGTGCGTTCGTTGCGAAATTCGGACGCGACATTTTGTGCGAACTTTTGCACTAATTCCACCAGTTCGGCCCGTTTTGCACCGACTTTCATGCAGTAATGAAACGGTCCGAAACGTACCAAAACATGAGTTTTGCACGAACTTTTGCGGTAATTGCACAAGTTCGGCCCCGTTTTGCACCAACTTTCGTGCAGTAATGAAACGGTCCGAAACGCACCAAAACATGAGTCCAAGGGGGTGGATCGGGTGCGTTCATTGCAAAAAAATCCGACGCGACTTCGTTGCATGAACTTTTGCTCCAATTGCACCAGTTCGGCCCAGTTTTGCATTGACTTTCGTGCCGTAATGAAACAGTCCGAAACGCAACAAAACATGAGTTTAGGCTCCAATGGGGTGGATCGGGTGCGTACGTTGCAAAAAATTCCGACGCGACTTCTTTACACGAACTTTTGCACTAATTGAAGCAATTCGGCCCCGTTTTGCACCAACTTTCGTGCAGAAATGAAATGGTCCGAAACGCACCAAAACATGATTTTAGGGTCCAATGGGGTGGATCGGGTGCGTTCGTTGCGAAAAATTCCGACGTGACTTCGTTGCACGAACTTTTGCACTAATTGCACCAGTTCGGCCCCGTTTTCCTCCGACTTTCGTGTAGTAACGATACGGTCTGAAACCCAACAAAACATGAGTTTAGGGTCTAATGGCGTGGTTCAGGTGCATTCATTGCAGAAAATTCTGACGCGACTTCGTTGAACGAACTTATGCACTAATTGCACTAGTTCGAGCCAGTTTTGCACCGACTTTCGTGGTGGAATGAAATAGTCCGAAATGCTCCAGAACATGAGTTCAGGGTCCAATTGGGTGAATCGGGTGCCTCCGTTGCAAAAAAATGCGACGTTACTTCGTTGCACGAAACTTTTGCACTAATTGCACAAGTTCGGCCCCATTTTGCACCAACTTTCGTGCAGTAATGAGAAGGTACGAAATGCACGAACACATCAGTTTAGGGTCCAATGGGCTGCATAGGGTGCGTTCATTGTGAAAAATTCCGATGCGACTTCGTTGCCTGAACTTTTGCACTAATTGCACTAGTTCTATCCAGTTTTGCACCGTCTTTCGTGCAGTAACGATACGATCCGAATCCCACCAAAACATGAGTTTAGGGTCCAATGGGGTGGATCGGGTGCGTTCGTTGCGAAAAGTTCCGACGCGACTTCGTTGCACGAACATTCGCACCAATTGCACCAGTTCGGCCCCGTTTTGCACCAACTTTCGTGCAGTAACGAAACGGTCCGAAACGCACCAAAACATGAGTTTAGGGTCCAATGGGGTGGATCGGATGCGTTTGTTGCGAAAAATTCCGACGTGACTTCGTTGCACGAACTTTTGCACTAATTGCACCAGTTCGGCCCCGTTTTGCACCAATTTTCGTGAAGAAACGAACGGTCCGAAACGCACCAAAACATGAGTTTAGGGTCCAATGGGGTGGATCGGGTGCGTTCGTTGCGAAAAGTTCCGACGCCACTTCATTGCACGAACATTTGCACTAATTGCACCAGTTCGGCCCCATTTTGCACCAACTTTTATGCCGTAACGAATGGTCCGAAACGCACCGAAACATGAGTTTAGGGTCCAATGGGGTGGATCGGGTGCGTTTATTGCGAAAAGTTCCGACGCGACTTCGTTGCACGAACATTTGCACTAATTGCACGACTTCGGCCCCGTTTTGCACCAACTTTCATGCAGTAACGAAACGGTCCGAAACGCACCAAAACATGAGTTTAGGGTCCAATGGGGTGGATCGGGTGCGTTCGTTGTGAAATTCGGACGCGACATTTTGTGCAAACTTTTGCACTAATTCCACCAGTTCGGCCCGTTTTGCACCGACTTTCATGCAGTAAGGAAACGGTCCGAAACGTACCAAAACATGAGTTTTGCACGAACTTTTGCGGTAATTGCACAAGTTCGGCCCCGTTTTGCACCAACTTTCATGCAGTAATGAAACGGTCCGAAACGCACCAAAACATGAGTCCAAGGGGGTGGATCGGGTGCGTTCATTGCAAAAAAATCCGACGCGACTTCGTTGCATGAACTTTTGCTCCAATTGCACCAGTTCGGCCCAGTTTTGCATTAACTTTCGTGCCGTAACGAAACAGTCCGAAACGCAACAAAACATGAGTTTAGGGTCCAATGGGGTGGATCGGGTGCGTACGTTGCAAAAAATTCCGACGCGACTTCTTTACACGAACTTTTGCACTAATTGAAGCAATTCGGCCCCGTTTTGCACCAACTTTCGTGCAGAAACGAAATGGTCCGAAACGCACCAAAACATGATTTTAGGGTCCAATGGGGTGGATCGGGTGCGTTCGTTGCGAAAAATTCCGACGTGACTTCGTTGCACGAACTTTTGCACTAATTGCACCAGTTCGGCCCCGTTTTCCTCCGACTTTCGTGTAGTAACGATACGGTCTGAAACCCAACAAAACATGAGTTTAGGGTCTAATGGCGTGGTTCAGGTGCATTCATTGCAGAAAATTCTGACGCGACTTCGTTGAACGAACTTATGCACTAATTGCACTAGTTCGGCCCAGTTTTGCAGCGACTTTCGTGCCGTAACGAAACAGTCCGAAACGCAACAAAACATGAGTTTAGGGTCCAATGCGGTGGATCGGGTGCGTACGTTGCAAAAAATTCCGACGCGACTTCTTTACACGAACTTTTGCACTAATTGTAGCAGTTCGGCCCCGTTTTGCACCAACTTTTGTGAAGAAACGAAATGGTCCGAAACACACCAAAACATGAGTTTAGGGTCCAATGGGGTGGATCGGGTGCGTTCGTTGCGAAAAGTTCCAACGCCACTTCGTTGCACGAACATTTGCACTAATTGCACCAGTTCGGCCCCGTTTTGCACCAACTTTCGTGCCGTAACGAATGGTCCGAAACGCACCAAAACATGAGTTTAGGGTCCAATGGGGTGGATCGGGTGCGTTCGTTGCGAAAAGTTCCAACGCGACTTCGTTGCACGAACTTTTGCACTAATTGCACGACTTCGGCCCCGTTTTGCACCGATTTTCGTGTTGTAACAAAACGGTCCGAAACGCACCAAAACATGAGTTTAGGGTCCAATGGGATGGATCGGGTGCGTTCCTTGCGAAAAATTCGGACGCGACATTTTGCGCAAACTTTTGCACTAAATCCACCACTTCGGCCCGTTTTGCACCGACTTTCATGCAGTAACGAAACGGTCTGAAACGCACCAAAACATGAGTTTTGCACGAACTTTTGCACTAATTGCACCAGTTCGGCCCTGTTTTGCACCAACTTTCGTGCAGTAACGATATGATCCGAATCCCACCAAAACATGACTTCAGGGTCCAATGGGGTGGATCGGGTGCGTTCGTTGCAAAAAGTTCCGACGCCACTTCGTTGCACGAACATTTGCACTAATTCCACCAGTTCGGCCCCGTTTTGCTCCAACTTTCGTGCCGTAACGAATGGTCCGAAACGCACCAAAACATGAGTTTTGGAGCCAATGGGGTGGATCGGGTGCGTTCGTTGCGAAAAGTTCCGACGCGACTTTGTTGCAGGAACTTTTGCACTAATTTCACGACTTCGGCCTCGTTTTGCACCGATTTTCATGTTGTAACAAAATGTTCCGAAACGCACCAAAACATGAGTTTAGGGTCCAATGGGATGCATCGGGTGCGTTCGTTGTGAAAAATTCGGACGCGACATTTTGCGCGAACTTTTGCACTAAGTCCACCATTTCGGCCCGTTTTGCACCGACTTTCATGCAGTAACGAAACGGTACGAAACGCACCAAAACATGAGTTTTGCACGAACTTTTGCGCTAATTGCATAAGTTCGCCCCTGATGAGGACATCAACACCAACGATACATCCACTCCGACACAAGTACCTATTGCTGGTCCTATTACTCGTACTCGTGCGCATCAACTTAATCATCAGGTGAGTTCAAATCTAAGCTCATGTACATCATGTTTAGACCATGGAGACCCGTGTACTCTTGTTTTGCTTAGGAACCAAGGAGGCGACCGAAAGGGAAACGGGTTCGCGCAGGCTGGATTCGCACTGCAGAACAGTACCAACTTGTGACGGACACCACGGTCGCATATGAACTCGGATTGGGGCGTTCAAGTACTTCGTGGAAAGCTTATGAAGTCTTCTTTCAAACGGATCCGGCCTCATATCCATACCTGTTACGAGTCGGCCGCAATCGTAAAATTAATACAGAGTCCTTTTCTGCACATGGTGCTGCGTCACCCTGTTTTGGCCCAATGGGCCGTGTATCAAGTTGAGTCCATTACGGACGCGTCCTAGGATTGGAGTAGGACCCCAGCACCCCTGTGGTCGTCCTCCCACGTACTTATACCCCTTAGCTACCACCAAGGATGCTTGGGTTTTGTTTAGATCAAGTTTAGCCTTCGCTACTTGCTTGCAAGCGCGCGTGCTGGATCAGCCGCCCGTCTTCTTGTCTTCGGAACCCCACCATTATTGAGATTGCGTGTGAAACCTTCATTTACATCTAGTAAATTCAGTACTTGTCATACTTGTTCTTGCTAGTTCTTCGATTGCTTGCAGGACGAGTGCCCTAGTGGCCGGGTGCCGCGCTCCACAAGATCGCGACAGCCATTGGAGGGGGTGTATCGGTTGCTAAGGCGCAGCTTGGAAGGCTGTAGTCGGGCCGTGAACGTCGCCTCCATCGACCAATCGAGTTATCCACGCCTCTCATCGAAAGATCGGGAATCAAACCCTAGCGGGTCGCCATTAGTTGGTAATCAGAGCAAGGTTTATCGGTGAGAGACTTCTAATTCTTCGCTTTTTTATTTTTCCTATAGTCCAGAAAAGCCAAAAAATAATAGTAGATTAGTTTACCTTCAATCCTATAAACTCGTTTGAGCCTTTGCTAGCACTGCTTAGTTAGGGCTTGTTGAATTTTCGGTTGCATCGGTTGCGTCGAGTTGCTGGTCTTAGTTTTAGTCCTTTAGAGTTTCGAGTTCTTGTCACGTTCTAGTCACAACCGTGCGCTACCATACATACTCCGTGTTGGCGGAATCCGAGTCCATATTTGTGTTCAAGTCCGAGTTGGATTCTGTGTTGGTTTGTGACCGAATCGCACGCAGTGCTGTGATTCGAGTAGGGATCGGTTTCCTAGTTCGAATTGGTTATTGCGCCGTGTTATAAAATTCCATTGCTATTCGCACTTGTACTGCATATTTTGTAGCGCTCCAGAAAGGCAGAAGTAGTCTCGGCTTACTCAAACCACAACTTTGCACGAATACATATAGTCTCGGCTTACTCCACATCTTTTTTTTACCGGAATACCCCTACCCTTTTGGGAAAAGTTTGTGTGCTGTGTGGCTCTTTTGAAGTGTTTTAGGTTATATAATCAGTTTTGAGGATCCCCTGAAAAAAAAGAAAAAAAAAGAAGGAAAAAAAAAGAAAAAGAAAAGAAAAAAAAAGAAGAAGAAGAAAAAGAAGGGAAGAAAAAGGGGTTGTTCTTTGTGCATCTTTTTTGTTCTTCGGTGGTGTCTCATGACTTCATTTGTGTCCAGGCTCGCGTCTCTAGCACGGTCTAGGCTAGGACCAGCATAGTACCGCCGTTGAACGATTTTTCAGCTTGCTTTTGTAACTAATGTGGTGCTAGTTCATCCTTGCTTCAGCCCACCTATAGCTCCACATATTCGACTACACCTTGACAGGTCCTGTTGTTGCGGCACCGATACACTTCATCCCACGGTTGCAGACTTGTTGGTTGCCGTCCCCTCCTGTTGAGCAAGGTAAGAATTGGTAAGAGCTTGTGTAACAGGTTGAGTGTGAGCGCCTTGCAGTAGCTACATCCCATTAGTTGTAGGATCTTATTTCTTCACCTATTTTCGTATTTCCTTTGTTCATCTAACCATGACAGGATCAGAGGGTGATGGGAGTTTAGGTCACTCTCCTCGTACAAAGGGAATCATACAACATTTTGAAAATAAGATGAGGAGGTATGTAGATGGGCTTGCTGAAGATATGCTGGTGTCAAATGATAAGATTGGGCAGTTGGAGGCCACGCAGCTTGCCACCAACACCAAGCTTACAAGGCTGGAGACGTCGGTCGCTCATATTGACCAAAGCCTTGCTGCTCTTTTGAGGCGTTTTGATGAGATGCATGCCAGAACTGCAAATGGGCATGAGGGAGAAAACAAGAAGGATGAGCGTGTCGAGGATAATTGGGATGATTATGTCGCTGATACTGAACTAGATGACCAAGATGCTCCTAGTCGCCGACGACTGCGAACTAATCGGAGAGGTATGGGTGGACATCGATGACGTGAGGTACATAATAATGATGATGCTTTCAGTAAAATAAAATTTAAGATACCTTCTTTCGATGGAAAATACGATCCTGATGCATACATTACTTGGGAAATTGCTGTTGATCAAAAGTTTGCATGTCATGAATTTCCTGAGAACATACATTACTTCGTTGCATGAACTTTTGCACCAATTGCACCAGTTCGGCCAAGTTTTGCATTAACTTTCGTGCCGTAACGAAACAGTCCGAAACGCAACAAAACATGAGTTTAGGGTCCAATGGGGTGGATCGGGTGCGTACGTTGCAAAAAATTCCGACGCGACTTCTTTACACGAACTTTTGCACTAATTGTAGCAGTTCGGCCCCGTTTTGCACTAACTTTCGTGAAGAAACGAAATGGTCCGAAACGCACCAAAACATGAGTTTAGGGTCCAATGGGGTGGATCGGGTGCGTTCGTTGCGAAAAGTTCCAACGCCACTTCGTTGCACGAACATTTGCACTAATTCCACCAGTTCGGCCCCGTTTTGCACCAACTTTCGTGCCGTAATGAATGGTCCGAAACGCACCAAAACATGAGTTTAGGGTCCAATGGGGTGGATCGGGTGCGTTCGTTGCGAAAAGTTCTGATGCGACTTCGTTGCACGAACTTTTGGACTAATTGCACGACTTCGGCCCCGTTTTGCACCGATTTTCGTGTTGTAACAAAACGGTCCGAAACGCACCAAAACATGAGTTTAGGGTCCAATGGGATGGATCGGGTGCGTTCCTTGCGAAAAATTCGGACGCGACATTGTGCGCAAACTTTTGCACTAATTCCACCACTTCGGCCCGTTTTGCACCGACTATCATGCAGTAATGAAACGGTCCGAAACGCACCAAAACATGAGTTTTGCACGAACTTTTGCACTAATTGCACCAGTTCGGCCCCGTTTTGCACCAACTTTCGTGAAGAAACGAAATGGTCCGAAACGCACCAAAACATGACTTCAGGGTCCAATGGGGTGGATCGGGTGCGTTCGTAGCAAAAAGTTCCGACGCCACTTCGTTGCACGAACATTTGCACTAATTGCACCAGTTCGGCCCCGTTTTGCTCCAACTTTCGTGCCGTAACGAATGGTCCGAAACGCACCAAAACATGAGTTTAGGGTCCAATTGGATGGATCGGGTGCGTTCCTTGTGAAAAATTTGGACGCGACATTTTGCGCAAACTTTTGTACTAATTCCACCACTACGGCCTGTTTTGCACCGACTTTCATGCAGTAACGAAACGGTCCGAAACGCACCAAAACATGAGTTTTTCACGAACTTTTGCACTAATTGCACCAGTTCGGCCCCGTTTTGCACCAACTTTCGTGCAGTAATGATATGATCCGAATCCCACCAAAACATGAGTT
Source organism: Panicum miliaceum (assembly GCA_032594955.1). NCBI lineage: Eukaryota > Viridiplantae > Streptophyta > Magnoliopsida > Poales > Poaceae > Panicum > Panicum miliaceum. Next base: position 26,649,210 of record CM064062.1, on the reverse strand, counting down.
CAGGGTCCAATGGGGTGGATCGGGTGCGTTCGTTGCAAAAAGTTCCGACGCCACTTCGTTGCACGAACATTTGCACTAATTGCACCAGTTCGGCCCCGTTTTGCTCCAACTTTCGTGCCGTAACGAATGGTCCGAAACGCACCAAAACATGAGTTTTGGATCCAATGGGGTGGATCGGGTGCGTTCGTTGCGAAAAGTTCCGACGCGACTTTGTTGCAAGAACTTTTGCACTAATTGCACGACTTCGGCCCCGTTTTGCACCGATTTTCATGTTGTAACAAAATGGTCGGAAACGCACCAAAACATGAGTTTAGGGTCCAATGGGATGCATCGGGTGCGTTCGTTGCGAAAAATTTGGACGCGACATTTTGCGCGAACTTTTGCACTAATTCCACTAGTTCGGCCCGTTTTGCACCGACTTTCATGCAGTAACGAAACGGTCCGAAACGCACCAAAACATGAGTTTTGCACGAACTTTTGCGCTAATTGCACAAGTTCGGCCCCGTTTTGCACCAACTTTCATGCAGTAACGAAACGGTCCAAAACGCACCAAAACATGAGTTTTGCACGAACTTTTGCACTAATTGCACCAGTTCGGCCCCGTTTTGCACCAACTTTCGTGCAGTAACGATATGATCCGAATCCCACCAAAACATGACTTCAGGGTCCAATGGGGTGGATCGGGTGCGTTCGTTGCAAAAAGTTCCGACGCCACTTCATTGCACGAACATTTGCACTAATTGCATCAGTTCGGCCCCGTTTTGCTCCAACTTTCGTGCCGTAACGAATGGTCCGAAATGCACCAAAACATGAGTTTTGGATCCAATGGGGTGGATCGGGTGCGTTCGTTGTGAAAAGTTCCGACGCGACTTCGGCCCTGATGAGGACATCAACACCAACGATACATCCACTCCGACACAAGTACCTATTGCTGGTCCTATTACTCGTACTCGTGCGCATCAACTTAATCATCAGGTGACTACGAATATGTTTTAAAGATGTGTTGCTGCATTGTAAAGAGGGGAAGGGATGGAACAAATTCATCGTTTGTGATGGGTTTGTCTTTAGAGCTAACAAGCTATGCATTCCAGCTAGCTTTGTTCGCTTGTTATTGTTGCAGGAAGCGCATCGAGGTGGCTTAATGGGGCATTTTGGAGCAAAGAAAACGGAAGATATACTTGCTGGCCATTTCTTTTGGCCAAAGATGAGAAGAGATGTGGAGAGATTTGTTGCTCGCCGCACGACATGTCAAAAGGCTAAATCACGATTGAATCCACACGGTTTGTATTTGCCTCTACCTGTTCCTAGTGCTCCTTGGGAAGATATTTCTATGGATTTTGTGTTAGGATTGCCTAGGACTAGGAAGGGACGTGATAGTGTGTTTGTGGTTGTTGATAGATTTTCTAAGATGGCCCATTTCATACCATGTCATAAAACTGATGATGCTTCTCACATTGCTGATTTGTTTTTTCGGGAAATTGTTCGTTTGCATGGTGTGCCCAACACAATTGTTTCTGATCGTGATGCTAAATTTCTTAGTTATTTTTGGAAGACTTTATGGGCTAAATTGGGAACTAAATTGTTGTTTTCTACTACATGTCATCCGCAAACTGATGGTCAAACTGAAGTGGTTAATAGAACTTTGTCTACTATGTTAAGGGCTGTTTTAAATAAGAACATTAAGATGTGGGAAGATTGTTTGCCTCATATTGAATTCGCTTATAATCGATCGCTGCATTCTACTACAAAGATGTGCCCATTTCAGATTGTATATGGTTTCTTGCCTCGTGCTCCTATTGATTTAATGCCTTTGCCATTTTCTGAAAAAACGAATTTTGATGCTACTAAGCGTGCCGAATTGATATTAAAACTGCATGAAACAACTAAAGAAAACATAGAGCGCATGAATGCTAAATACAAGATTGCTGGTGATAAAGGTAGGAAGGAACTAAAGTTTGAACCTGGAGATTTAGTTTGGCTGCATTTGAGAAAGGAAAGGTTTCCTGAATTGAGAAAATCTAAATTGCTACCTTGGGCTGATGGACCATTTAAAGTGTTAGAGAAAGTCAATGATAATGCATATAAGCTCGATCTGCCTGCGGATTTTGGGGTTAGTCCCACATTTAACATTGCAGATTTGAAGCCATATTTGGGAGAGGAAGATGAGCTTGAGTCGAGGACGACTCAAATGCAAGAAGGGGAGGATGATGAGGACATCAACACCAACGATACATCCACTCCGACACAAGTACCTATTGCTGGTCCTATTACTCGTACTCGTGCGCATCAGGTGAGTTCAAATCTAAGCTCATGTACATCATGTTTAGACCATGGAGACCTGTGTACTCTTGTTTTGCTTAGGAACCAAGGAGGCGACCGAAAGGGAAACGGATTCGCGCAGGCTGGATTCGGACTGCAGAACAGTACCAACTTGTGACGGACACCACGGTCGCATATGAACTCGGATTGGGGCGTTCAAGTACTTCGTGGCAAGCTTATGAAGTCTTCTTTCAAACGGATCCGGCCTCATATCCATACCTGTTACGAGTCGGCCGCAATCGTAAAATTAATACAGAGTCCTTTTCTGCACATGGTGCTGCGTCACCCTGTTTTGGCCCAATGGGCCGTGTATCAAGTTGAGTCCATTACGGACGCGTCCTAGGATTGGAGTAGGACCCCAGCACCCCTGTGGTCGTCCTCCCACGTACTTATACCCCTTAGCTACCATCAAGGATGCTTGGGTTTTGTTTAGATCAAGTTTAGCCTTCGCTACTTGCTTGCAAGCGCGCGTGCTGGATCAGCCGCCCGTCTTCTTGTCTTCGGAACCCCACCATTATTGAGATTGCGTGTGAAACCTTCATTTACATCTAGTAAATTCAGTACTTGTCATACTTGTTCTTGCTAGTTCTTTGATTGCTTGCAGGACGAGTGCCCTAGTGGCCGGGTGCCGCGCTCCACAAGATCGCGACAGCCATTGGAGGGGGTGTATCGGTTGCTAAGGCGCAGCTTGGAAGGCTGTAGTCGGGCCGTGAACGTCGCCTCCATCGACCAATCGAGTTATCCACGCCTCTCATCGAAAGATCGGGAATCAAACCCTAGCGGGTCGCCATTAGTTGGTAATCAGAGCAAGGTTTATCGGTGAGAGACTTCTAATTCTTCGCTTTTTTATTTTTCCTATAGTCCAGAAAAGCCAAAAAATAATAGTAGATTAGTTTACCTTCAATCCTATAAACTCGTTTGAGCCTTTGCTAGCACTGCTTAGTTAGGGCTTGTTGAATTTTCGGTTGCATCGGTTGCGTCGAGTTGCTGGTCTTAGTTTTAGTCCTTTAGAGTTTCGAGTTCTTGTCACGTTCTAGTCACAACCGTGCGCTACCATACATACTCCGTGTTGGCGGAATCCGAGTCCATATTTGTGTTCAAGTCCGAGTTGGATTCTGTGTTGGTTTGTGACCGAATCGCACGTAGTGCTGTGATTCGAGTAGGGATCGGTTTCCTAGTTCGAATTGGTTATTGCGCCGTGTTATAAAATTCCATTGCTATTCGCACTTGTACTGCATATTTTAGAGCGCTCCAGAAAGGCAGAAGTAGTCTCGGCTTACTCAAACCACAACTTTGCACGAATACATATAGTCTCGGCTTACTCCACATCTTTTTTTTACCGGAATACCCCTACCCTTTTGGGAAAAGTTTGTGTGCTGTGTGGCTCTTTTGAAGTGTTTTAGGTTATATAATCAGTTTTGAGGATCCCCTGAAAAAAAAGAAAAAAAAAGAAGGAAAAAAAAAGAAAAAGAAAAGAAAAAAAAAGAAGAAGAAGAAAAAGAAGGGAAGAAAAAGGGGTTGTTCTTTGTGCATCTTTTTTGTTCTTCGGTGGTGTCTCATGACTTCATTTGTGTCCAGGCTCGCGTCTCTAGCACGGTCTAGGCTAGGACCAGCATAGTACCGCCGTTGAACGATTTTTCAGCTTGCTTTTGTAACTAATGTGGTGCTAGTTCATCCTTGCTTCAGCCCACCTATAGCTCCACATATTCGACTACACCTTGACAGGTCCTGTTGTTGCGGCACCGATACACTTCATCCCACGGTTGCAGACTTGTTGGTTGCCGTCCCCTCCTGTTGAGCAAGGTAAGAATTGGTAAGAGCTTGTGTAACAGGTTGAGTGTGAGCGCCTTGCAGTAGCTACATCCCATTAGTTGTAGGATCTTATTTCTTCACCTATTTTCGTATTTCCTTTGTTCATCTAACCATGACAGGATCAGAGGGTGATGGGAGTTTAGGTCACTCTCCTCGTACAAAGGGAATCATACAACATTTTGAAAATAAGATGAGGAGGTATGTAGATGGGCTTGCTGAAGATATGCTGGTGTCAAATGATAAGATTGGGCAGTTGGAGGCCACGCAGCTTGCCACCAACACCAAGCTTACAAGGCTGGAGACGTCGGTCGCTCATATTGACCAAAGCCTTGCTGCTCTTTTGAGGCGTTTTGATGAGATGCATGCCAGAACTGCAAATGGGCATGAGGGAGAAAACAAGAAGGATGAGCGTGTCGAGGATAATTGGGATGATTATGTCGCTGATACTGAACTAGATGACCAAGATGCTCCTAGTCGCCGACGACTGCGAACTAATCGGAGAGGTATGGGTGGACATCGATGACGTGAGGTACATAATAATGATGATGCTTTCAGTAAAATAAAATTTAAGATACCTTCTTTCGATGGAAAATACGATCCTGATGCATACATTACTTGGGAAATTGCTGTTGATCAAAAGTTTGCATGTCATGAATTTCCTGAGAACATACATTACTTCGTTGCATGAACTTTTGCACCAATTGCACCAGTTCGGCCAAGTTTTGCATTAACTTTCGTGCCGTAACGAAACAGTCCGAAACGCAACAAAACATGAGTTTAGGGTCCAATGGGGTGGATCGGGTGCGTACGTTGCAAAAAATTCCGACGCAACTTCTTTACACGAACTTTTGCACTAATTGTAGCAGTTCGGCCCCGTTTTGCACTAACTTTCGTGAAGAAACGAAATGGTCCGAAACGCACCAAAACATGAGTTTAGGGTCCAATGGGGTGGATCGGGTGCGTTCGTTGCGAAAAGTTCCAACGCCACTTCGTTGCACGAACATTTGCACTAATTCCACCAGTTCGGCCCCGTTTTGCACCAACTTTCGTGCCGTAATGAATGGTCCGAAACGCACCAAAACATGAGTTTAGGGTCCAATGGGGTGGATCGGGTGCGTTCGTTGCGAAAAGTTCTGATGCGACTTCGTTGCACGAACTTTTGGACTAATTGCACGACTTCGGCCCCGTTTTGCACCGATTTTCGTGTTGTAACAAAACGGTCCGAAACGCACCAAAACATGAGTTTAGGGTCCAATGGGATGGATCGGGTGCGTTCCTTGCGAAAAATTCGGACGCGACATTGTGCGCAAACTTTTGCACTAATTCCACCACTTCGGCCCGTTTTGCACCGACTATCATGCAGTAATGAAACGGTCCGAAACGCACCAAAACATGAGTTTTGCACGAACTTTTGCACTAATTGCACCAGTTCGGCCCCGTTTTGCACCAACTTTCGTGAAGAAACGAAATGGTCCGAAACGCACCAAAACATGACTTCAGGGTCCAATGGGGTGGATCGGGTGCGTTCGTAGCAAAAAGTTCCGACGCCACTTCGTTGCACGAACATTTGCACTAATTGCACCAGTTCGGCCCCGTTTTGCTCCAACTTTCGTGCCGTAACGAATGGTCCGAAACGCACCAAAACATGAGTTTAGGGTCCAATTGGATGGATCGGGTGCGTCCCTTGTGAAAAATTCGGACGCGACATTTTGCGCAAACTTTTGTACTAATTCCACCACTACGGCCCGTTTTGCACCGACTTTCATGCAGTAACGAAACGGTCCGAAACGCACCAAAACATGAGTTTTTCACGAACTTTTGCACTAATTGCACCAGTTCGGCCCCGTTTTGCACCAACTTTCGTGCAGTAATGATATGATCCGAATCCCACCAAAACATGAGTTCAGGGTCCAATGGGGTGGATCGGGTGCGTTCGTTGCAAAAAGTTCCGACGCCACTTCGTTGCACGAACATTTGCACTAATTGCACCAGTTCGGCCCCGTTTTGCTCCAACTTTCGTGCCGTAACGAATGGTCCGAAACGCACCAAAACATGAGTTTTGGATCCAATGGGGTGGATCGGGTGCGTTCGTTGCGAAAAGTTCCGACGCGACTTTGTTGCAGGAACTTTTGCACTAATTGCACGACTTCGGCCCCGTTTTGCACCGATTTTCATGTTGTAACAAAATGGTCGGAAACGCACCAAAATATGAGTTTAGGGTCCAATGGGATGCATCGGGTGCGTTCGTTGCGAAAAATTCGGACGCGACATTTTGCGCGAACTTTTGCACTAATTCCACCAGTTCGGCCCGTTTTGCACCGACTTTCATGCAGTAACGAAACGGTCCGAAACGCACCAAAACATGAGTTTTGCACGAACTTTTGCGCTAATTGCACAAGTTCGGCCCCGTTTTGCACCAACTTTCATGCAGTAACGAAACGGTCCAAAACGCACCAAAACATGAGTTTTGCACGAACTTTTGCACTAATTGCACCAGTTCGGCCCCGTTTTGCACCAACTTTCGTGCAGTAACGATATGATCCGAATCCCACCAAAACATGACTTCAGGGTCCAATGGGGTGGATCGGGTGCGTTCGTTGCAAAAAGTTCCGACGCCACTTCATTGCACGAACATTTGCACTAATTGCATCAGTTCGGCCCCGTTTTGCTCCAACTTTCGTGCCGTAACGAATGGTCCGAAATGCACCAAAACATGAGTTTTGGATCCAATGGGGTGGATCGGGTGCGTTCGTTGTGAAAAGTTCCGACGCGACTTCGGCCCTGATGAGGACATCAAGACCAACGATACATCCACTCCGACACAAGTACCTATTGCTGGTCCTATTACTCGTACTCGTTCGCATCAACTTGATCATCAGGTGACTACGAATATGTTGTGCGCATCAACTTAATCATCAGGTGACTACGAATATGTTTTAAAGATGTGTTGCTGCATTGTAAAGAGGGGAAGGGATGGAACAAATTCATCGTTTGTGATGGGTTTGTCTTTAGAGCTAACAAGCTATGCATTCCAGCTAGCTTTGTTCGCTTGTTATTGTTGCAGGAAGCGCATCGAGGTGGCTTAATGGGGCATTTTGGAGCAAAGAAAACGGAAGATATACTTGCTGGCCATTTCTTTTGGCCAAAGATGAGAAGAGATGTGGAGAGATTTGTTGCTCGCCGCACGACATGTCAAAAGGCTAAATCACGATTGAATCCACACGGTTTGTATTTGCCTCTACCTGTTCCTAGTGCTCCTTGGGAAGATATTTCTATGGATTTTGTGTTAGGATTGCCTAGGACTAGGAAGGGACGTGATAGTGTGTTTGTGGTTGTTGATAGATTTTCTAAGATGGCCCATTTCATACCATGTCATAAAACTGATGATGCTTCTCACATTGCTGATTTGTTTTTTCGGGAAATTGTTCGTTTGCATGGTGTGCCCAACACAATTGTTTCTGATCGTGATGCTAAATTTCTTAGTTATTTTTGGAAGACTTTATGGGCTAAATTGGGAACTAAATTGTTGTTTTCTACTACATGTCATCCGCAAACTGATGGTCAAACTGAAGTGGTTAATAGAACTTTGTCTACTATGTTAAGGGCTGTTTTAAATAAGAACATTAAGATGTGGGAAGATTGTTTGCCTCATATTGAATTCGCTTATAATCGATCGCTGCATTCTACTACAAAGATGTGCCCATTTCAGATTGTATATGGTTTCTTGCCTCGTGCTCCTATTGATTTAATGCCTTTGCCATTTTCTGAAAAAACGAATTTTGATGCTACTAAGCGTGCCGAATTGATATTAAAACTGCATGAAACAACTAAAGAAAACATAGAGCGCATGAATGCTAAATACAAGATTGCTGGTGATAAAGGTAGGAAGGAACTAAAGTTTGAACCTGGAGATTTAGTTTGGCTGCATTTGAGAAAGGAAAGGTTTCCTGAATTGAGAAAATCTAAATTGCTACCTTGGGCTGATGGACCATTTAAAGTGTTAGAGAAAGTCAATGATAATGCATATAAGCTCGATCTGCCTGCGGATTTTGGGGTTAGTCCCACATTTAACATTGCAGATTTGAAGCCATATTTGGGAGAGGAAGATGAGCTTGAGTCGAGGACGACTCAAATGCAAGAAGGGGAGTATGATGAGGACATCAACACCAACGATACATCCACTCCGACACAAGTACCTATTGCTGGTCCTATTACTCGTACTCGTGCGCATCAGGTGAGTTCAAATCTAAGCTCATGTACATCATGTTTAGACCATGGAGACCTGTGTACTCTTGTTTTGCTTAGGAACCAAGGAGGCGACCGAAAGGGAAACGGATTCGCGCAGGCTGGATTCGGACTGCAGAACAGTACCAACTTGTGACGGACACCACGGTCGCATATGAACTCGGATTGGGGCGTTCAAGTACTTCGTGGCAAGCTTATGAAGTCTTCTTTCAAACGGATCCGGCCTCATATCCATACCTGTTACGAGTCGGCCGCAATCGTAAAATTAATACAGAGTCCTTTTCTGCACATGGTGCTGCGTCACCCTGTTTTGGCCCAATGGGCCGTGTATCAAGTTGAGTCCATTACGGACGCGTCCTAGGATTGGAGTAGGACCCCAGCACCCCTGTGGTCGTCCTCCCACGTACTTATACCCCTTAGCTACCACCAAGGATGCTTGGGTTTTGTTTAGATCAAGTTTAGCCTTCGCTACTTGCTTGCAAGCGCGCGTGCTGGATCAGCCGCCCGTCTTCTTGTCTTCGGAACCCCACCATTATTGAGATTGCGTGTGAAACCTTCATTTACATCTAGTAAATTCAGTACTTGTCATACTTGTTCTTGCTAGTTCTTCGATTGCTTGCAGGACGAGTGCCCTAGTGGCCGGGTGCCGCGCTCCACAAGATCGCGACAGCCATTGGAGGGGGTGTATCAGTTGCTAAGGCGCAGCTTGGAAGGCTGTAGTCGGGCCGTGAACGTCGCCTCCATCGACCAATCGAGTTATCCACGCCTCTCATCGAAAGATCGGGAATCAAACCCTAGCGGGTCGCCATTAGTTGGTAATCAGAGCAAGGTTTATCGGGGAGAGACTTCTAATTCTTCGCTTTTTTATTTTTCCTATAGTCCAGAAAAGCCAAAAAATAATAGTAGATTAGTTTACCTTCAATCCTATAAACTCGTTTGAGCCTTTGCTAGCACTGCTTAGTTAGGGCTTGTTGAATTTTCGGTTGCATCGGTTGCGTCGAGTTGCTGGTCTTAGTTTTAGTCCTTTAGAGTTTCGAGTTCTTGTCACGTTCTAGTCACAACCGTGCGCTACCATACATACTCCGTGTTGGCGGAATCCGAGTCCATATTTGTGTTCAAGTCCGAGTTGGATTCTGTGTTGGTTTGTGACCGAATCGCACGCAGTGCTGTGATTCGAGTAGGGATCGGTTTCCTAGTTCGAATTGGTTATTGCGCCGTGTTATAAAATTCCATTGCTATTCGCACTTGTACTGCATATTTTAGAGCGCTCCAGAAAGGCAGAAGTAGTCTCGGCTTACTCAAACCACAACTTTGCACGAATACATATAGTCTCGGCTTACTCCACATCTTTTTTTTACCGGAATACCCCTACCCTTTTGGGAAAAGTTTGTGTGCTGTGTGGCTCTTTTGAAGTGTTTTAGGTTATATAATCAGTTTTGAGGATCCCCTGAAAAAAAAGAAAAAAAAAGAAGGAAAAAAAAAGAAAAAGAAAAGAAAAAAAAAGAAGAAGAAGAAAAAGAAGGGAAGAAAAAGGGGTTGTTCTTTGTGCATCTTTTTTGTTCTTCGGTGGTGTCTCATGACTTCATTTGTGTCCAGGCTCGCGTCTCTAGCACGGTCTAGGCTAGGACCAGCATAGTACCGCCGTTGAACGATTTTTCAGCTTGCTTTTGTAACTAATGTGGTGCTAGTTCATCCTTGCTTCAGCCCACCTATAGCTCCACATATTCGACTACACCTTGACAGGTCCTGTTGTTGCGGCACCGATACACTTCATCCCACGGTTGCAGACTTGTTGGTTGCCGTCCCCTCCTGTTGAGCAAGGTAAGAATTGGTAAGAGCTTGTGTAACAGGTTGAGTGTGAGCGCCTTGCAGTAGCTACATCCCATTAGTTGTAGGATCTTATTTCTTCACCTATTTTCGTATTTCCTTTGTTCATCTAACCATGACAGGATCAGAGGGTGATGGGAGTTTAGGTCACTCTCCTCGTACAAAGGGAATCATACAACATTTTGAAAATAAGATGAGGAGGTATGTAGATGGGCTTGCTGAAGATATGCTGGTGTCAAATGATAAGATTGGGCAGTTGGAGGCCACGCAGCTTGCCACCAACACCAAGCTTACAAGGCTGGAGACGTCGGTCGCTCATATTGACCAAAGCCTTGCTGCTCTTTTGAGGCGTTTTGATGAGATGCATGCCAGAACTGCAAATGGGCATGAGGGAGAAAACAAGAAGGATGAGCGTGTCGAGGATAATTGGGATGATTATGTCGCTGATACTGAACTAGATGACCAAGATGCTCCTAGTCGCCGACGACTGCGAACTAATCGGAGAGGTATGGGTGGACATCGATGACGTGAGGTACATAATAATGATGATGCTTTCAGTAAAATAAAATTTAAGATACCTTCTTTCGATGGAAAATACGATCCTGATGCATACATTACTTGGGAAATTGCTGTTGATCAAAAGTTTGCATGTCATGAATTTCCTGAGAACATACATTACTTCGTTGCATGAACTTTTGCACCAATTGCACCAGTTCGGCCAAGTTTTGCATTAACTTTCGTGCCGTAACGAAACAGTCCGAAACGCAACAAAACATGAGTTTAGGGTCCAATGGGGTGGATCGGGTGCGTACGTTGCAAAAAATTCCGACGCGACTTCTTTACACGAACTTTTGCACTAATTGTAGCAGTTCGGCCCCGTTTTGCACTAACTTTCGTGAAGAAACGAAATGGTCCGAAACGCACCAAAACATGAGTTTAGGGTCCAATGGGGTGGATCGGGTGCGTTCGTTGCGAAAAGTTCCAACGCCACTTCGTTGCACGAACATTTGCACTAATTCCACCAGTTCGGCCCCGTTTTGCACCAACTTTCGTGCCGTAATGAATGGTCCGAAACGCACCAAAACATGAGTTTAGGGTCCAATGGGGTGGATCGGGTGCGTTCGTTGCGAAAAGTTCTGATGCGACTTCGTTGCACGAACTTTTGGACTAATTGCACGACTTCGGCCCCGTTTTGCACCGATTTTCGTGTTGTAACAAAACGGTCCGAAACGCACCAAAACATAAGTTTAGGGTCCAATGGGATGGATCGGGTGCGTTCCTTGCGAAAAATTCGGACGCGACATTGTGCGCAAACTTTTGCACTAATTCCACCACTTCGGCCCGTTTTGCACCGACTATCATGCAGTAATGAAACGGTCCGAAACGCACCAAAACATGAGTTTTGCACGAACTTTTGCACTAATTGCACCAGTTCGGCCCCGTTTTGCACCAACTTTCGTGAAGAAACGAAATGGTCCGAAACGCACCAAAACATGACTTCAGGGTCCAATGGGGTGGATCGGGTGCGTTCGTAGCAAAAAGTTCCGACGCCACTTCGTTGCACGAACATTTGCACTAATTGCACCAGTTCGGCCCCGTTTTGCTCCAACTTTCGTGCCGTAACGAATGGTCCGAAACGCACCAAAACATGAGTTTAGGGTCCAATTGGATGGATCGGGTGCATCCCTTGTGAAAAATTCGGACGCGACATTTTGCGCAAACTTTTGTACTAATTCCACCACTACGGCCCGTTTTGCACCGACTTTCATGCAGTAACGAAACGGTCCGAAACGCACCAAAACATGAGTTTTTCACGAACTTTTGCACTAATTGCACCAGTTCGGCCCCGTTTTGCACCAACTTTCGTGCAGTAATGATATGATCCGAATCCCACCAAAACATGAGTTCAGGGTCCAATGGGGTGGATCGGGTGCGTTCGTTGCAAAAAGTTCCGACGCCACTTCGTTGCACGAACATTTGCACTAATTGCACCAGTTCGGCCCCGTTTTGCTCCAACTTTCGTGCCGTAACGAATGGTCCGAAACGCACCAAAACATGAGTTTTGGATCCAATGGGGTGGATCGGGTGCGTTCGTTGCGAAAAGTTCCGACGCGACTTTGTTGCAGGAACTTTTGCACTAATTGCACGACTTCGGCCCCGTTTTGCACCGATTTTCATGTTGTAACAAAATGGTCGGAAACGCACCAAAATATGAGTTTAGGGTCCAATGGGATGCATCGGGTGCGTTCGTTGCGAAAAATTCGGACGCGACATTTTGCGCGAACTTTTGCACTAATTCCACCAGTTCGGCCCGTTTTGCACCGACTTTCATGCAGTAACGAAACGGTCCGAAACGCACCAAAACATGAGTTTTGCACGAACTTTTGCGCTAATTGCACAAGTTCGGCCCCGTTTTGCACCAACTTTCATGCAGTAACGAAACGGTCCAAAACGCACCAAAACATGAGTTTTGCACGAACTTTTGCACTAATTGCACCAGTTCGGCCCCGTTTTGCACCAACTTTCGTGCAGTAACGATATGATCCGAATCCCACCAAAACATGACTTCAGGGTCCAATGGGGTGGATCGGGTGCGTTCGTTGCAAAAAGTTCCGACGCCACTTCATTGCACGAACATTTGCACTAATTGCATCAGTTCGGCCCCGTTTTGCTCCAACTTTCGTGCCGTAACGAATGGTCCGAAATGCACCAAAACATGAGTTTTGGATCCAATGGGGTGGATCGGGTGCGTTCGTTGTGAAAAGTTCCGACGCGACTTCGGCCCTGATGAGGACATCAACACCAACGATACATCCACTCCGACACAAGTACCTATTGCTGGTCCTATTACTCGTACTCGTGCGCATCAACTTGATCATCAGGTGACTACGAATATGTTGTGCGCATCAACTTAATCATCAGGTGACTACGAATATGTTTTAAAGATGTGTTGCTGCATTGTAAAGAGGGGAAGGGATGGAACAAATTCATCGTTTGTGATGGGTTTGTCTTTAGAGCTAACAAGCTATGCATTCCAGCTAGCTTTGTTCGCTTGTTATTGTTGCAGGAAGCGCATCGAGGTGGCTTAATGGGGCATTTTGGAGCAAAGAAAACGGAAGATATACTTGCTGGCCATTTCTTTTGGCCAAAGATGAGAAGAGATGTGGAGAGATTTGTTGCTCGCCGCACGACATGTCAAAAGGCTAAATCACGATTGAATCCACACGGTTTGTATTTGCCTCTACCTGTTCCTAGTGCTCCTTGGGAAGATATTTCTATGGATTTTGTGTTAGGATTGCCTAGGACTAGGAAGGGACGTGATAGTGTGTTTGTGGTTGTTGATAGATTTTCTAAGATGGCCCATTTCATACCATGTCATAAAACTGATGATGCTTCTCACATTGCTGATTTGTTTTTTCGGGAAATTGTTCGTTTGCATGGTGTGCCCAACACAATTGTTTCTGATCGTGATGCTAAATTTCTTAGTTATTTTTGGAAGACTTTATGGGCTAAATTGGGAACTAAATTGTTGTTTTCTACTACATGTCATCCGCAAACTGATGGTCAAACTGAAGTGGTTAATAGAACTTTGTCTACTATGTTAAGGGCTGTTTTAAATAAGAACATTAAGATGTGGGAAGATTGTTTGCCTCATATTGAATTCGCTTATAATCGATCGCTGCATTCTACTACAAAGATGTGCCCATTTCAGATTGTATATGGTTTCTTGCCTCGTGCTCCTATTGATTTAATGCCTTTGCCATTTTCTGAAAAAACGAATTTTGATGCTACTAAGCGTGCCGAATTGATATTAAAACTGCATGAAACAACTAAAGAAAACATAGAGCGCATGAATGCTAAATACAAGATTGCTGGTGATAAAGGTAGGAAGGAACTAAAGTTTGAACCTGGAGATTTAGTTTGGCTGCATTTGAGAAAGGAAAGGTTTCCTGAATTGAGAAAATCTAAATTGCTACCTTGGGCTGATGGACCATTTAAAGTGTTAGAGAAAGTCAATGATAATGCATATAAGCTTGATCTGCCTGCGGATTTTGGGGTTAGTCCCACATTTAACATTGCAGATTTGAAGCCATATTTGGGAGAGGAAGATGAGCTTGAGTCGAGGACGACTCAAATGCAAGAAGGGGAGGATGATGAGGACATCAACACCAACGATACATCCACTCCGACACAAGTACCTATTGCTGGTCCTATTACTCGTACTCGTGCGCATCAGGTGAGTTCAAATCTAAGCTCATGTACATCATGTTTAGACCATGGAGACCCGTGTACTCTTGTTTTGCTTAGGAACCAAGGAGGCGACCGAAAGGGAAACGGATTCGCGCAGGCTGGATTCGGACTGCAGAACAGTACCAACTTGTGACGGACACCACGGTCGCATATGAACTCGGATTGGGGCGTTCAAGTACTTCGTGGCAAGCTTATGAAGTCTTCTTTCAAACGGATCCGGCCTCATATCCATACCTGTTACGAGTCGGCCGCAATCGTAAAATTAATACAGAGTCCTTTTCTGCACATGGTGCTGCGTCACCCTATTTTGGCCCAATGGGCCGTGTATCAAGTTGAGTCCATTACGGACGCGTCCTAGGATTGGAGTAGGACCCCAGCACCCCTGTGGTCGTCCTCCCACGTACTTATACTCCTTAGCTACCACCAAGGATGCTTGGATTTTGTTTAGATCAAGTTTAGCCTTCGCTACTTGCTTGCAAGCGCGCGTGCTGGATCAGCCGCCCGTCTTCTTGTCTTCGGAACCCCACCATTATTGAGATTGCGTGTGAAACCTTCATTTACATCTAGTAAATTCAGTACTTGTCATACTTGTTCTTGCTAGTTCTTTGATTGCTTGCAGGACGAGTGCCATAGTGGCCGGGTGCCGCGCTCCACAAGATCGCGACAGCCATTGGAGGGGGTGTATCGGTTGCTAAGGCGCAGCTTGGAAGGCTGTAGTCGGGCCGTGAACGTCGCCTCCATCGACCAATCGAGTCATCCACGCCTCTCATCGAAAGATCGGGAATCAAACCCTAGCGGGTCGCCATTATTGACTTTCGTGCCATAACGAAACAGTCCGAAACGCAACAAAACATGAGTTTAGGGTTCAATGGGGTGGATCGGGTGCGTACGTTGCAAAAAATTCCGACGCGACTTCTTTACACGAACTTTTGCACTAATTGCACCAGTTCGACCCCGTTTTGCACCAACTTTCGTGCAGAAACGAAATGGTCCGAAACGCACCAAAACATGAGTTTAGGGTCCAATGGGGTGGATCGGGTGCGTTTGTTGCGAAAAGTTCCGATGCCACTTTGTTGCACGAACATTTGCACTAACTGCACCAGTTCAGCCCCGTTTTGCACCAACATTCGTGCCGTAACGAATGGTCCGAAACGCACCAAAACATGAGTTTAGGGTCCAATGGGGGTGGATCGGGTGCGTTCGTTGCGAAAAGTTCCAACGCCACTTCGTTGCACGAACATTTGCACTAATTGCACCAGTTCGTCCCCGTTTTGCACCAACTTTTGTGCCATAACGAATGGTCCGAAACGCACCAAAACATGAGTTTAGGGTCCAATGGGGTGGATCGGGTGCATTCATTGCGAAAAGTTCCGGCGCGACTTCGTTGCACGAACATTTGCACTAATTGCACCAGTTCGGCCCCATTTTGTACCAACTTTCGTGCAGTAACGAAATGGTCCGAAACGCACCAAAACATGACTTCAGGGTCCAATGGGGTGGATCGGGTGCGTTCGTTGCAAAAAGTTCCGACGCCACTTCGTTGCACGAACATTTGCACTAATTGCACCAGTTCGGCCCCGTTTTGCTCCAAGTTTCGTGCCGTAACGAATGGTCCGAAACGCACCAAAACATGAGTTTTGGGTCCAATTGGATGGATCAGGTGCGTTCCTTGCGAAAAATTCGGACGCGACATTTTGCGCAAACTTTTGTACTAATTCCACCACTACGGCCCGTCTTGCACCAACATTCATGCAGTAACGAAACGGTCCGGAATGCACCAAAACATGAGTTTTGCACGAACTTTTGCACTAATTGCACCAGTTCGGCCCCATTTTGCACCAACTTTCGTGCAGTAACGATATGATCCGAATCCCACCAAAACATGAGTTCAGGGTCCAATGGGGTGGATCGGGTGCATTCGTTGCAAAAAGTTCCGACGCCACTTCGTTGCACGAACATTTGCACTAATTGCACCAGTTCGACCCGTTTTGCACCGACTTTCATGCAGTAACGAAACGGTCCGAAACGCACCAAAACATGAGTTTTGCACGAACTTTTGCGCTAATTGCACAAGTTCGGCCCCGTTTTGCACCAACTTTCATGCAGTAACGAAACGGTCCAAAACGCACCAAAACATGAGTTTTGCACGAACTTTTGCACTAATTGCACCAGTTCGGCCCCGTTTTGCACCAACTTTCGTGCAGTAACGATATGATCCGAATCCCACCAAAACATGAGTTCAGGGTCCAATGGGGTGGATCGGGTGCGTTCGTTGCAAAAAGTTCCGACGCCACTTCGTTGCACGAACATTTGCACTAATTGCACCAGTTCGGCCCCGTTTTGCTCCAACTTTCGTGCCATAACGAATGGTCCGAAACGCACCAAAACATGAGTTTTGGGTCCAATGGGGTGGATCGGGTGCGTTCGTTGCGAAAAGTTCTGACGTGACTTTGTTGCAGGAACTTTTGCACTAATTGCACGACTTCGGCCCCGTTTTGCACCGATTTTCATGTTGTAACAAAATGGTCCGAAACACACCAAAACATGAGTTTAGGGTCCAATGGGATGCATCGGGTGCGTTTGTTGCAAAAAATTCGGACGCGACATTTTGCGCGAACTTTTGCACTAATTCCACCAGTTCCTCCCGTTTTGCACCGACTTTCATGCAGTAACGAAACGATCCGAAACGCACAAAACATGAGTTTTGCATGAACTTTTGCGCTAATTGCACATGTTCGGCCCCGTTTTGCACCAACTTTCGTGCAGTAATGAAACGGTCCGAAACGCACCAAAACATGAGTCCAATGGGGTGGATCGGGTGCGTTCGTTGCAAAAAAACCCGACGCGACTTCGTTGCATGAACTTTTGCACCAATTGCACCAGTTCGGCCAAGTTCTGCATTGACTTTCGTGCCGTAACGAAACAGTCCGAAACGCAACAAAACATGAGTTTAGGGTCCAATGGGGTGGATCGGGTGCGTACGTTGCAAAAAATTCCGACGCGACTTCTTTACACGAACTTTTGCACTAATTGTAGCAGTTCGGCCCCGTTTCGCACCAACTTTCGTGAAGAAACGAAATGGTCCGAAACGCACCAAAACATGAGTTTAGGGTCTAATGGGGTGGATCGGGTGCGTTCGTTGCGAAAAGTTCCAACGCCACTTCGTTGCACGAACATTTGCACTAATTGCACCAGTTCGGCCCCGTTTTGCACCAACTTTCGTGCCGTAATGAATGGTCCGAAACGCACCAAAACATGAGTTTAGGGTCCAATGGGGTGGATCGGGTGCGTTCGTTGCGAAAAGTTCCAACGCCACTTCGTTGCACGAACATTTGCACTAATTGCACCAGTTCGGCCCCGTTTTGCACCAACTTTCGTGCAGTAACGAAATGGTCCGAAACGCACCAAAACATGACTTCAGGTTCCAATGCGGTAGATCGGGTGCGTTCGTTGCAAAAAGTTCCGACGCCACTTCGTTGCACGAACATTTGCACTAATTGCACCAGTTCGGTCCCGTTTTGCTCCAACTTTCGTGCCATAACGAATGGTCCGAAACGCACCAAAACAAGAGTTTTGGGTCCAAAGGGGTGGATCGGGTGCGTTCGTTGCGAAAAGTTCCGACGCGACTTTGTTGCAGGAACTTTTGCACTAATTGCACGACTTCGGCCCCGTTTTGCACCGATTTTCATGTTGTAACAAAATGGTCCGAAACGCAACAAAACATGAGTTTAGGGTCAAATGGGATGCATCGGGTGCGTTCGTTGCGAAAAATTCAGACGCGACATTTTGCGCGAAATTTTGAACTAATTCCACCAGTTCGGCCCGTTTTGCACCGACTTTCACGCAGTAACGAAACGGTCCGAAACGCACCAAAACATGAGTTTTGCACGAACTTTTGCGCTAATTGCACAAGTTCGGCCCCGTTTTGCACCAACTTTCATGCAGTAACGAAACGGTCCAAAACGCACCAAAACATGAGTTTTGCACGAACTTTTGCCCTAATTGCACCAGTTCGGCCCCGTTTTGCACCAACTTTCGTGAGGTAACGATATGATCCGAATCCCACCAAAACATGAGTTCAGGGTCCAATGGGGTGGATCGGGTGCATTCGTTGCAAAAAGTTCCGACGCCACTTCGTTGCACGAACATTTGCACTAATTGCACCAGTTCGGCCCCGTTTTGCTCCAACTTTCGTGCCATAACGAATGGTCCGAAACGCAGCAAAACATGAGTTTTGGGTCCAATGGGGTGGATCGGGTGCGTTCGTTGCGAAAAGTTCCGACGCGACTTTGTTGCAGGAACTTTTGCACTAATTGCACGACTTCGGCCCCGTTTTGCACCGAGTTTCATGTTGTAACAAAATGGTCCGAAACGCACCAAAACATGAGTTTAGGGTCAAATGGGATGCATCGGGTGCGTTCGTTGCGAAAAATTCGGACGCGACATTTTGCGCGAACTTTTGCACTAATTCCACCAGTTCGGCCCGTTTTGCACCGACTTTCATGCAGTAACGAAACGGTCCGAAACGCACCAAAACATGAGTTTTGCACGAACTTTTGTGCTAATTGCACAAGTTTGGCCCCGTTTTGCACCAACTTTCATGCAGTAACGAAACGGTCCAAAACGCACCAAAACATGAGTTTTGCACGAACTTTTGCACTAATTGCACCAGTTCGGCCCCGTTTTGCACCAACTTTCGTGCAGTAACGATATGATCCGAATCCCACCAAAACATGAGTTCAGGGTCCAATGGGGTGGATCGGGTGCATAGGTTGCAAAAAGCTCCGACGCCACTTCGTTGCACGAACATTTGCACTAATTGCACCAGTTCAGCCCCGTTTTGCTCCAACTTTCGTGCCATAACGAATGGTCCGAAATGCACCAAAACATTAGTTTTGGGTCCAATGGGGTGGATCGGGTGCAAACGTTGCGAAAAGTTCCGACGCGACTTTGTTGCAGGAACTTTTGCACTAATTGCACGACTTCGGCCCCGTTTTGCACCGATTTTCATGTTGTAACAAAATGGTCCGAAACGCACCAAAACATGAGTTTAGGGTCAAATGGGATTCATCGCGTGCGTTCGTTGCGAAAAATTCGGACGCGACATTTTGCGCGAACTTTTGCACTAATTCCACCAGCTCGGCCCGTTTTGCACCGACTTTCATGCAGTAACGAAACGGTCCAAGACGCACCAAAACATGAGTTTTGCACGAACTTTTGCGCTAATTGCACCAGTTCGGCCCCGTTTTGCACCAACTTTCGTGCAGTAACGATATGATCCGAATCCCACCAAAAGATGAGTTCAGGGTCCAATGGGGTGGATCGGGTGCATTCGTTGCAAAAAGTTCCGACGCCACTTCGTTGCACGAACATTTGCACTAATTGCACCAGTTCGGCCCCGTTTTGCTCCAACTTTCGTGCCATAACGAATGGTCCGAAACGCACCAAAACATGAGTTTTGGGTCCAATGGGGTGGATCGGGTGCGTTCGTTGCGAAAAGTTCCGACGCGACTTTGTTGCAGGAACTTTTGCACTAATTGCACGACTTCGGCCCCGTTTTGCACCGATTTTCATGTTGTAACAAAATGGTCCGAAACGCACCAAAACATGAGTTTAGGGTCAAATGGGATGCATCGGGTGCGTTCGTTGCGAAAAATTGGGACGCGACATTTTGCGCGAACTTTTGCACAAATTCCACCAGGTCGGCCCGTTTTGCACCGACTTTCATGCAGTAACGAAACGGTCCGAAACGCACCAAAACATGAGTTTTGCACGAACTTTTGCGCTAATTGCACAAGTTCGGCCCCGTTTTGCACCAACTTTCATGCAGTAACGAAACGGTCCAAAACGCACCAAAACATGAGTTTTGCACGGACTTTTGCACTAATTGCACCAGTTCGGCCCCGTTTTGCACCAACTTTCGTGCAGTAACGATATGATCCGAATCCCACCAAAACATGAGTTCAGGGTCCAATGGGGTGGATCGGGTGCGTTCGTTGCAAAAAGTTCCGACGCCACTTCGTTGCACGAACATTTGCACTAATTGCACCAGTTCGGCCCCGTTTTGCTCCAACTTTCGTGCCATAACGAATGGTCCGAAACGCACCAAAACATGAGTTTTGGGTCCAATGGGGTGGATCGGGTGCGTTCGTTGCGAAAAGTTCTGACGTGACTTTGTTGCAGGAACTTTTGCACTAATTGCACGACTTCGGCCCCGTTTTGCACCGATTTTCATGTTGTAACAAAATGGTCCGAAACACACCAAAACATGAGTTTAGGGTCCAATGGGATGCATCGGGTGCGTTTGTTGCAAAAAATTCGGACGCGACATTTTGCGCGAACTTTTGCACTAATTCCACCAGTTCCTCCCGTTTTGCACCGACTTTCATGCAGTAACAAAACGATCCGAAACGCACAAAACATGAGTTTTGCATGAACTTTTGCGCTAATTGCACATGTTCGGCCCCGTTTTGCACCAACTTTCGTGCAGTAATGAAACGGTCCGAAACGCACCAAAACATGAGTCCAATGGGGTGGATCGGGTGCGTTCGTTGCAAAAAAACCCGACGCGACTTCGTTGCATGAACTTTTGCACCAATTGCACCAGTTCGGCCAAGTTCTGCATTGACTTTCGTGCCGTAACGAAACAGTCCGAAACGCAACAAAACATGAGTTTAGGGTCCAATGGGGTGGATCGGGTGCGTACGTTGCAAAAAATTCCGACGCGACTTCTTTACACGAACTTTTGCACTAATTGTAGCAGTTCGGCCCCGTTTCGCACCAACTTTCGTGAAGAAACGAAATGGTCCGAAACGCACCAAAACATGAGTTTAGGGTCTAATGGGGTGGATCGGGTGCGTTCGTTGCGAAAAGTTCCAACGCCACTTCGTTGCACGAACATTTGCACTAATTGCACCAGTTCGGCCCCGTTTTGCACCAACTTTCGTGCCGTAATGAATGGTCCGAAACGCACCAAAACATGAGTTTAGGGTCCAATGGGGTGGATCGGGTGCGTTCGTTGCGAAAAGTTCCAACACCACTTCGTTGCACGAACATTTGCACTAATTGCACCAGTTCGGCCCCGTTTTGCACCAACTTTCGTGCAGTAACGAAATGGTCCGAAACGCACCAAAACATGACTTCAGGTTCCAATGCGGTAGATCGGGTGCGTTCGTTGCAAAAAGTTCCGACGCCACTTCGTTGCACGAACATTTGCACTAATTGCACCAGTTCGGTCCCGTTTTGCTCCAACTTTCGTGCCATAACGAATGGTCCGAAACGCACCAAAACAAGAGTTTTGGGTCCAAAGGGGTGGATCGGGTGCGTTCGTTGCGAAAAGTTCCGACGCGACTTTGTTGCAGGAACTTTTGCACTAATTGCACGACTTCGGCCCCGTTTTGCACCGATTTTCATGTTGTAACAAAATGGTCCGAAACGCAACAAAACAAGAGTTTAGGGTCAAATGGGATGCATCGGGTGTGTTCGTTGCGAAAAATTCAGACGCGACATTTTGCGCGAAATTTTGAACTAATTCCACCAGTTCGGCCCGTTTTGCACCGACTTTCACGCAGTAACGAAACGGTCCGAAACGCACCAAAACATGAGTTTTGCACGAACTTTTGCGCTAATTGCACAAGTTCGGCCCCGTTTTGCACCAACTTTCATGCAGTAACGAAACGGTCCAAAACGCACCAAAACATGAGTTTTGCACGAACTTTTGCGCTAATTGCACCAGTTCGGCCCCGTTTTGCACCAACTTTCGTGAGGTAACGATATGATCCGAATCCCACCAAAACATGAGTTCAGGGTCCAATGGGGTGGATCGGGTGCATTCGTTGCAAAAAGTTCCGACGCCACTTCGTTGCACGAACATTTGCACTAATTGCACCAGTTCGGCCCCGTTTTGCTCCAACTTTCGTGCCATAACGAATGGTCCGAAACGCAGCAAAACATGAGTTTTGGGTCCAATGGGGTGGATCGGGTGCGTTCGTTGCGAAAAGTTCCGACGCGACTTTGTTGCAGGAACTTTTGCACTAATTGCACGACTTCGGCCCCGTTTTGCACCGAGTTTCATGTTGTAACAAAATGGTCCGAAACGCACCAAAACATGAGTTTAGGGTCAAATGGGATGCATCGGGTGCGTTCGTTGCGAAAAATTCGGACGCGACATTTTGCGCGAACTTTTGCACTAATTCCACCAGTTCGGCCCGTTTTGCACCGACTTTCATGCAGTAACGAAACGGTCCGAAACGCACCAAAACATGAGTTTTGCACGAACTTTTGCGCTAATTGCACAAGTTTGGCCCCGTTTTGCACCAACTTTCATGCAGTAACGAAACGGTCCAAAACGCACCAAAACATGAGTTTTGCACGAACTTTTGCACTAATTGCACCAGTTCGGCCCCGTTTTGCACCAACTTTCGTGCAGTAACGATATGATCCGAATCCCACCAAAACATGAGTTCAGGGTCCAATGGGGTGGATCGGGTGCATAGGTTGCAAAAAGTTCCGACGCCACTTCGTTGCACGAACATTTGCACTAATTGCACCAGTTCAGCCCCGTTTTGCTCCAACTTTCGTGCCATAACGAATGGTCCGAAATGCACCAAAACATTAGCTTTGGGTCCAATGGGGTGGATCGGGTGCGTTCGTTGCGAAAAGTTCCGACGCGACTTTGTTGCAGGAACTTTTGCACTAATTGCACGACTTCGGCCCCGTTTTGCACCGATTTTCATGTTGTAACAAAATGGTCCGAAACGCACCAAAACATGAGTTTAGGGTCAAATGGGATTCATCGCGTGCGTTCGTTGCGAAAAATTCGGACGCGACATTTTGCGCGAACTTTTGCACTAATTCCACCAGCTCGGCCCGTTTTGCACCGACTTTCATGCAGTAACGAAACGGTCCAAGACGCACCAAAACATGAGTTTTGCACGAACTTTTGCGCTAATTGCACCAGTTCGGCCCCGTTTTGCACCAACTTTTGTGCAGTAACGATATGATCCGAATCCCACCAAAACATGAGTTCAGGGTCCAATGGGGTGGATCGGGTGCATTCGTTGCAAAAAGTTCCGACGCCACTTCGTTGCACGAACATTTGCACTAATTGCACCAGTTCGGCCCCGTTTTGCTCCAACTTTCGTGCCATAACGAATGGTCCGAAACGCAGCAAAACATGAGTTTTGGGTCCAATGGGGTGGATCGGGTGCGTTCGTTGCGAAAAGTTCCGACGCGACTTTGTTGCAGGAACTTTTGCACTAATTGCACGACTTCGGCCCCGTTTTGCACCGAGTTTCATGTTGTAACAAAATGGTCCGAATCGCACCAAAACATGAGTTTAGGGTCAAATGGGATGCATCGGGTGCGTTCGTTGCGAAAAATTCGGACGCGACATTTTGCGCGAACTTTTGCACTAATTCCACCAGTTCGGCCCGTTTTGCACCGACTTTCATGCAGTAACGAAACGGTCCGAAACGCACCAAAACATGAGTTTTGCACGAACTTTTGCGCTAATTGCACAAGTTCGGCCCCGTTTTGCACCAACTTTCATGCAGTAACGAAACGGTCCAAAACGCACCAAAACATGAGTTTTGCACGAACTTTTGCACTAATTGCACCAGTTCGGCCCCGTTTTGCACCAACTTTCGTGCAGTAACGATATGATCCGAATCCCACCAAAACATGAGTTCAGGGTCCAATGGGGTGGATCGGGTGCATTCGTTGCAAAAAGTTCCGACGCCACTTCGTTGCACGAACATTTGCACTAATTGCACCAGTTCGGCCCCGTTTTGCTCCAACTTTCGTGCCATAACGAATGGTCCGAAACGCAGCAAAACATGAGTTTTGGGTCCAATGGGGTGGATCGGGTGCGTTCGTTGCGAAAAGTTCCGACGCGACTTTGTTGCAGGAACTTTTGCACTAATTGCACGACTTCGGCCCCGTTTTGCACCGATTTTCATGTTGTAACAAAATGGTCCGAAACGCACCAAAACATGAGTTTAGGGTCAAATGGGATTCATCGCGTGCGTTCGTTGCGAAAAATTCGGACGCGACATTTTGCGCGAACTTTTGCACTAATTCCACCAGTTCGGCCCGTTTTGCACCGACTTTCATGCAGTAACGAAACGGTCCGAAACGCACCAAAACATGAGTTTTGCACGAACTTTTGTGCTAATTGCACAAGTTTCGCCCCGTTTTGCACCAACTTTCATGCAGTAACGAAACGGTCCAAAACGCACCAAAACATGAGTTTTGCACGAACTTTTGCACTAATTGCACCAGTTCGGCCCCGTTTTGCACCAACTTTCGTGCAGTAACGATATGATCCGAATCCCACCAAAACATGAGTTCAGGGTCCAATGGGGTGGATCGGGTGCATAGGTTGCAAAAAGTTCCGACGCCACTTCGTTGCACGAACATTTGCACTAATTGCACCAGTTCAGCCCCGTTTTGCTCCAACTTTCGTGCCATAACGAATGGTCCGAAATGCACCAAAACATTAGTTTTGGGTCCAATGGGGTGGATCGGGTGCGTTCGTTGCGAAAAGTTCCGACGCGACTTTGTTGCAGGAACTTTTGCACTAATTGCACGACTTCGGCCCCGTTTTGCACCGATTTTCATGTTGTAACAAAATGGTCCGAAACGCACCAAAACATGAGTTTAGGGTCAAATGGGATTCATCGCGTGCGTTCGTTGCGAAAAATTCGGACGCGATATTTTGCGCGAACTTTTGCACTAATTCCACCAGCTCAGCCCGTTTTGCACCGACTTTCATGCAGTAACGAAACGGTCCAAGACGCACCAAAACATGAGTTTTGCACGAACTTTTGCGCTAATTGCACCAGTTCTGCCCCGTTTTGCACCAACTTTCGTGCAGTAACGATATGATCCGAATCCCACCAAAACATGAGTTCAGGGTCCAATGGGGTGGATCGGGTGCATTCGTTGCAAAAAGTTCCGACGCCACTTCGTTGCACGAACATTTGCACTAATTGCACCAGTTCGGCCCCGTTTTGCTCCAACTTTCGTGCCATAACGAATGGTCCGAAACGCAGCAAAACATGAGTTTTGGGTCCAATGGGGTGGATCGGGTGCGTTCGTTGCGAAAAGTTCCGACGCGACTTTGTTGCAGGAACTTTTGCACTAATTGCACGACTTCGGCCCCGTTTTGCACCGAGTTTCATGTTGTAACAAAATGGTCCGAAACGCACCAAAACATGAGTTTAGGGTCAAATGGGATGCATCGGGTGCGTTCGTTGCGAAAAATTCGGACGCGACATTTTGCGCGAACTTTTGCACTAATTCCACCAGTTCGGCCCGTTTTGCACCGACTTTCATGCAGTAACGAAACGGTCCGAAACGCACCAAAACATGAGTTTTGCACGAACTTTTGTGCTAATTGCACAAGTTTGGCCCCGTTTTGCACCAACTTTCATGCAGTAACGAAACGGTCCAAAACGCACCAAAACATGAGTTTTGCACGAACTTTTGCACTAATTGCACCAGTTCGGCCCCGTTTTGCACCAACTTTCGTGCAGTAACGATATGATCCGAATCCCACCAAAACATGAGTTCAGGGTCCAATGGGGTGGATCGGGTGCATAGGTTGCAAAAAGTTCCGACGCCACTTCGTTGCACGAACATTTGCACTAATTGCACCAGTTCAGCCCCGTTTTGCTCCAACTTTCGTGCCATAACGAATGGTCCGAAATGCACCAAAACATTAGTTTTGGGTCCAATGGGGTGGATCGGGTGCGTTCGTTGCGAAAAGTTCCGACGCGACTTTGTTGCAGGAACTTTTGCACTAATTGCACGACTTCGGCCCCGTTTTGCACCGATTTTCATGTTGTAACAAAATGGTCCGAAACGCACCAAAACATGAGTTTAGGGTCAAATGGGATTCATCGCGTGCGTTCGTTGCGAAAAATTCGGACGCGACATTTTGCGCGAACTTTTGCACTAATTCCACCAGCTCAGCCCGTTTTGCACCGACTTTCATGCAGTAACGAAACGGTCCAAGACGCACCAAAACATGAGTTTTGCACGAACTTTTGCGCTAATTGCACCAGTTCTGCCCCGTTTTGCACCAACTTTCGTGCAGTAACGATATGATCCGAATCCCACCAAAACATGAGTTCAGGGTCCAATGGGGTGGATCGGGTGCATTCGTTGCAAAAAGTTCCGACGCCACTTCGTTGCACGAACATTTGCACTAATTGCACCAGTTCGGCCCCGTTTTGCTCCAACTTTCGTGCCATAACGAATGGTCCGAAACGCAGCAAAACATGAGTTTTGGGTCCAATGGGGTGGATCGGGTGCGTTCGTTGCGAAAAGTTCCGACGCGACTTTGTTGCAGGAACTTTTGCACTAATTGCACGACTTCGGCCCCGTTTTGCACCGAGTTTCATGTTGTAACAAAATGGTCCGAAACGCACCAAAACATGAGTTTAGGGTCAAATGGGATGCATCGGGTGCGTTCGTTGCGAAAAATTCGGACGCGACATTTTGCGCGAACTTTTGCACTAATTCCACCAGTTCGGCCCGTTTTGCACCGACTTTCATGCAGTAACGAAACGGTCCGAAACGCACCAAAACATGAGTTTTGCACGAACTTTTGTGCTAATTGCACAAGTTTGGCCCCGTTTTGCACCAACTTTCATGCAGTAACGAAACGGTCCAAAACGCACCAAAACATGAGTTTTGCACGAACTTTTGCACTAATTGCACCAGTTCGGCCCCGTTTTGCACCAACTTTCGTGCAGTAACGATATGATCCGAATCCCACCAAAACATGAGTTCAGGGTCCAATGGGGTGGATCGGGTGCATAGGTTGCAAAAAGTTCCGACGCCACTTCGTTGCACGAACATTTGCACTAATTGCACCAGTTCAGCCCCGTTTTGCTCCAACTTTCGTGCCATAACGAATGGTCCGAAATGCACCAAAACATTAGTTTTGGGTCCAATGGGGTGGATCGGGTGCGTTCGTTGCGAAAAGTTCCGACGCGACTTTGTTGCAGGAACTTTTGCACTAATTGCACGACTTCGGCCCCGTTTTGCACCGATTTTCATGTTGTAACAAAATGGTCCGAAACGCACCAAAACATGAGTTTAGGGTCAAATGGGATTCATCGCGTGCGTTCGTTGCGAAAAATTCGGACGCGACATTTTGCGCGAACTTTTGCACTAATTCCACCAGCTCAGCCCGTTTTGCACCGACTTTCATGCAGTAACGAAACGGTCCAAGACGCACCAAAACATGAGTTTTGCACGAACTTTTGCGCTAATTGCACCAGTTCTGCCCCGTTTTGCACCAACTTTCGTGCAGTAACGATATGATCCGAATCCCACCAAAACATGAGTTCAGGGTCCAATGGGGTGGATCGGGTGCATTCGTTGCAAAAAGTTCCGACGCCACTTCGTTGCACGAACATTTGCACTAATTGCACCAGTTCGGCCCCGTTTTGCTCCAACTTTCGTGCCATAACGAATGGTCCGAAACGCAGCAAAACATGAGTTTTGGGTCCAATGGGGTGGATCGGGTGCGTTCGTTGCGAAAAGTTCCGACGCGACTTTGTTGCAGGAACTTTTGCACTAATTGCACGACTTCGGCCCCGTTTTGCACCGAGTTTCATGTTGTAACAAAATGGTCCGAAACGCACCAAAACATGAGTTTAGGGTCAAATGGGATGCATCGGGTGCGTTCGTTGCGAAAAATTCGGACGCGACATTTTGCGCGAACTTTTGCACTAATTCCACCAGTTCGGCCCGTTTTGCACCGACTTTCATGCAGTAACGAAACGGTCCGAAACGCACCAAAACATGAGTTTTGCACGAACTTTTGTGCTAATTGCACAAGTTTGGCCCCGTTTTGCACCAACTTTCATGCAGTAACGAAACGGTCCAAAACGCACCAAAACATGAGTTTTGCACGAACTTTTGCACTAATTGCACCAGTTCGGCCCCGTTTTGCACCAACTTTCGTGCAGTAACGATATGATCCGAATCCCACCAAAACATGAGTTCAGGGTCCAATGGGGTGGATCGGGTGCATAGGTTGCAAAAAGTTCCGACGCCACTTCGTTGCACGAACATTTGCACTAATTGCACCAGTTCAGCCCCGTTTTGCTCCAACTTTCGTGCCATAACGAATGGTCCGAAATGCACCAAAACATTAGTTTTGGGTCCAATGGGGTGGATCGGGTGCGTTCGTTGCGAAAAGTTCCGACGCGACTTTGTTGCAGGAACTTTTGCACTAATTGCACGACTTCGGCCCCGTTTTGCACCGATTTTCATGTTGTAACAAAATGGTCCGAAACGCACCAAAACATGAGTTTAGGGTCAAATGGGATTCATCGCGTGCGTTCGTTGCGAAAAATTCGGACGCGACATTTTGCGCGAACTTTTGCACTAATTCCACCAGCTCAGCCCGTTTTGCACCGACTTTCATGCAGTAACGAAACGGTCCAAGACGCACCAAAACATGAGTTTTGCACGAACTTTTGCGCTAATTGCACCAGTTCGGCCCCGTTTTGCACCAACTTTCGTGCAGTAACGATATGATCCGAATCCCACCAAAACATGAGTTCAGGGTCCAATGGGGTGGATCGGGTGCATTCGTTGCAAAAAGTTCCGACGCCACTTCGTTGCACGAACATTTGCACTAATTGCACCAGTTCGGCCCCGTTTTGCTCCAACTTTCGTGCCATAACGAATGGTCCGAAACGCACCAAAACATGAGTTTTGGGTCCAATGGGGTGGATCGGGTGCGTTCGTTGCGAAAAGTTCCGACGCGACTTTGTTGCAGGAACTTTTGCACTAATTGCACGACTTCGGCCCCGTTTTGCACCGATTTTCATGTTGTAACAAAATGGTCCGAAACGCACCAAAACATGAGTTTAGGGTCAAATGGGATGCATCGGGTGCGTTCGTTGCGAAAAATTGGGACGCGACATTTTGCGCGAACTTTTGCACAAATTCCACCAGGTCGGCCCGTTTTGCACCGACTTTCATGCAGTAACGAAACTGTCCGAACGCACCAAAACATGAGTTTTGCATGAACTTTTGCGCTAATTGCACAAGTTCGGCCCCGTTTTGCACCAACTTTCATGCAGTAACGAAACGGTCCAAAACGCACCAAAACATGAGTTTTGCACGGACTTTTGCACTAATTGCACCAGTTCGGCCCCGTTTTGCACCAACTTTCGTGCAGTAACGATATGATCCGAATCCCACCAAAACATGAGTTCAGGGTCCAATGGGGTGGATCGGGTGCATAGGTTGCAAAAAGTTCCGACGCCACTTCGTTGCACGAACATTTGCACTAATTGCACCAGTTCGGCCCCGTTTTGCTCCAACTTTCGTGCCATAACGAATGGTCCGAAATGCACCAAAACATTAGTTTTGGGTCCAATGGGGTGGATCGGGTGCGTTCGTTGCGAAAAGTTCCTACGCGACTTTGTTGCAGGAACTTTTGCACTAATTGCACGACTTCGGCCCCGTTTTGCACCGAGTTTCATGTTGTAACAAAATGGTCCGAAACGCACCAAAACATGAGTTTAGGGTCAAATGGGATGCATCGGGTGCGTTCGTTGCGAAAAATTCGGACGCGACATTTTGCGCGAACTTTTGCACTAATTCCACCAGTTCGGCCCGTTTTGCACCGACTTTCATGCAGTAACGAAACGGTCCAAGACGCACCAAAACATGAGTTTTGCACGAACTTTTGCGCTAATTGCACAAGTTCGGCCCCGTTTGGCACCAACTTTCATGCAGTAACGAAACGGTCCAAAACGCACCAAAAACATGAGTTTGCACGAACTTTTGCACTAATTGCACCAGTTCGGCCCCCGTTTTGCTCGTGCAGTAACGATATGATCCGAATCCCACCAAAACATGAGTTCAGGGGTCCAATGGGGTGGATCGGGTGCATTCGTTGCAAAAAGTTCCGACGCCACTTCGTTGCACGAACATTTGCACTAATTGCACCAGTTCGGCCCCGTTTTGCTCCAACTTTCGTGCCATAACGAATGGTCCGAAACGCAGCAAAACATGAGTTTTGGGTCCAATGGGATGGATCGGGTGCGTTCGTTGCGAAAAGTTCCGACGCGACTTTGTTGCAGGAACTTTTGCACTAATTGCACGACTTCGGCCCCGTTTTGCACCGATTTTCATGTTGTAACAAAATGGTCCGAAACGCACCAAAACATGAGTTTAGGGTCAAATGGGATTCATCGCGTGCGTTCGTTGCGAAAAATTCGGACGCGACATTTTGCGCGAACTTTTGCACTAATTCCACCAGCTCGGCCCGTTTTGCACCGACTTTCATGCAGTAACGAAACGGTCCTAGACGCACCAAAACGTGAGTTTTGCACGAACTTTTGCGCTAATTGCACCAGTTCGGCCCCGTTTTGCACCAAACTTTCGTGCAGTAACGATATGATCCGAATCCCACCAAAACATGAGTTCAGGGTCCAATGGGGTGGATCGGGTGCATTCGTTGCAAAAAGTTCCGACGCCACTTCGTTGCACGAACATTTGCACTAATTGCACCAGTTCGGCCCCGTTTTGCTCCAACTTTCGTGCCATAACGAATGGTCCGAAACGCACCAAAACATGAGTTTTGGGTCCAATGGGGTGGATCGGGTGCGTTCGTTGCGAAAAGTTCCGACGCGACTTTGTTGCAGGAACTTTTGCACTAATTGCACGACTTCGGCCCCGTTTTGCACCGAGTTTCATGTTGTAACAAAATGGTCCGAAACGCACCAAAACATGAGTTTAGGGTCAAATGGGATGCATCGGGTGCGTTCGTTGCGAAAAATTCGGACGCGACATTTTGCGCGAACTTTTGCACTAATTCCACCAGTTCGGCCCGTTTTGCACCGACTTTCATGCAGTAACGAAACGGTCCGAAACGCACCAAAACATGAGTTTTGCACGAACTTTTGTGCTAATTGCACAAGTTTGGCCCCGTTTTGCACCAACTTTCATGCAGTAACGAAACGGTCCAAAACGCACCAAAACATGAGTTTTGCACGAACTTTTGCACTAATTGCACCAGTTCGGCCCCGTTTTGCACCAACTTTCGTGCAGTAACGATATGATCCGAATCCCACCAAAACATGAGTTCAGGGTCCAATGGGGTGGATCGGGTGCATAGGTTGCAAAAAGTTCCGACGCCACTTCGTTGCACGAACATTTGCACTAATTGCACCAGTTCAGCCCCGTTTTGCTCCAACTTTCGTGCCATAACGAATGGTCCGAAATGCACCAAAACATTAGTTTTGGGTCCAATGGGGTGGATCGGGTGCGTTCGTTGCGAAAAGTTCCGACGCGACTTTGTTGCAGGAACTTTTGCACTAATTGCACGACTTCGGCCCCGTTTTGCACCGATTTTCATGTTGTAACAAAATGGTCCGAAACGCACCAAAACATGAGTTTAGGGTCAAATGGGATGCATCGGGTGCGTTCGTTGCGAAAAATTGGGACGCGACATTTTGCGCGAACTTTTGCACAAATTCCACCAGGTCGGCCCGTTTTGCACCGACTTTCATGCAGTAACGAAACTGTCCGAAACGCACCAAAACATGAGTTTTGCATGAACTTTTGCGCTAATTGCACAAGTTCGGCCCCGTTTTGCACCAACTTTCATGCAGTAACGAAACGGTCCAAAACGCACCAAAACATGAGTTTTGCACGGACTTTTGCACTAATTGCACCAGTTCGGCCCCGTTTTGCACCAACTTTCGTGCAGTAACGATATGATCCGAATCCCACCAAAACATGAGTTCAGGGTCCAATGGGGTGGATCGGGTGCATAGGTTGCAAAAAGTTCCGACGCCACTTCGTTGCACGAACATTTGCACTAATTGCACCAGTTCGGCCCCGTTTTGCTCCAACTTTCGTGCCATAACGAATGGTCCGAAACGCAGCAAAACATGAGTTTTGGGTCCAATGGGGTGGATCGGGTGCGTTCGTTGCGAAAAGTTCCTACGCGACTTTGTTGCAGGAACTTTTGCACTAATTGCACGACTTCGGCCCCGTTTTGCACCGAGTTTCATGTTGTAACAAAATGGTCCGAAACGCACCAAAACATGAGTTTAGGGTCAAATGGGATGCATCGGGTGCGTTCGTTGCGAAAAATTCGGACGCGACATTTTGCGCGAACTTTTGCACTAATTCCACCAGTTCGGCCCGTTTTGCACCGACTTTCATGCAGTAACGAAACGGTCCAAGACGCACCAAAACATGAGTTTTGCACGAACTTTTGCGCTAATTGCACAAGTTCGGCCCCGTTTGGCACCAACTTTCATGCAGTAACGAAACGGTCCAAAACGCACCAAAACATGAGTTTGCACGAACTTTTGCACTAATTGCACCAGTTCGGCCCCGTTTTGCACCAACTGTCGTGCAGTAACGATATGATCCGAATCCCACCAAAACATGAGTTCAGGGTCCAATGGGGTGGATCGGGTGCATTCGTTGCAAAAAGTTCCGACGCCACTTCGTTGCACGAACATTTGCACTAATTGCACCAGTTCGGCCCCGTTTTGCTCCAACTTTCGTGCCATAACGAATGGTCCGAAACGCAGCAAAACATGAGTTTTGGGTCCAATGGGATGGATCGGGTGCGTTCGTTGCGAAAAGTTCCGACGCGACTTTGTTGCAGGAACTTTTGCACTAATTGCACGACTTCGGCCCCGTTTTGCACCGATTTTCATGTTGTAACAAAATGGTCCGAAACGCACCAAAACATGAGTTTAGGGTCAAATGGGATTCATCGCGTGCGTTCGTTGCGAAAAATTCGGACGCGACATTTTGCGCGAACTTTTGCACTAATTCCACCAGCTCGGCCCGTTTTGCACCGACTTTCATGCAGTAACGAAACGGTCCTAGACGCACCAAAACGTGAGTTTTGCACGAACTTTTGCGCTAATTGCACCAGTTCGGCCCCGTTTTGCACCAACTTTCGTGCAGTAACGATATGATCCGAATCCCACCAAAACATGAGTTCAGGGTCCAATGGGGTGGATCGGGTGCATTCGTTGCAAAAAGTTCCGACGCCACTTCGTTGCACGAACATTTGCACTAATTGCACCAGTTCGGCCCCGTTTTGCTCCAACTTTCGTGCCATAACGAATGGTCCGAAACGCACCAAAACATGAGTTTTGGGTCCAATGGGGTGGATCGGGTGCGTTCGCTGCGAAAAGTTCCGACGCGACTTTGTTGCAGGAACTTTTGCACTAATTGCACGACTTCGGCCCCGTTTTGCACCGAGTTTCATGTTGTAACAAAATGGTCCGAAACGCACCAAAACATGAGTTTAGGGTCAAATGGGATGC
Organism: Panicum miliaceum; assembly: GCA_032594955.1. Lineage (NCBI taxonomy): Eukaryota > Viridiplantae > Streptophyta > Magnoliopsida > Poales > Poaceae > Panicum > Panicum miliaceum. The sequence goes on along the minus strand of CM064062.1, from coordinate 26,615,419 downwards.
ATCGGGTGCGTTCGTTGCGAAAAATTCGGACGCGACATTTTGCGCGAACTTTTGCACTAATTCCACCAGTTCGGCCCGTTTTGCACCGACTTTCATGCAGTAACGAAACGGTCCGAAACGCACCAAAACATGAGTTTTGCACGAACTTTTGTGCTAATTGCACAAGTTTGGCCCCGTTTTGCACCAACTTTCATGCAGTAACGAAACGGTCCAAAACGCACCAAAACATGAGTTTTGCACGAACTTTTGCACTAATTGCACCAGTTCGGCCCCGTTTTGCACCAACTTTCGTGCAGTAACGATATGATCCGAATCCCACCAAAACATGAGTTCAGGGTCCAATGGGGTGGATCGGGTGCATAGGTTGCAAAAAGTTCCGACGCCACTTCGTTGCACGAACATTTGCACTAATTGCACCAGTTCAGCCCCGTTTTGCTCCAACTTTCGTGCCATAACGAATGGTCCGAAATGCACCAAAACATTAGTTTTGGGTCCAATGGGGTGGATCGGGTGCGTTCGTTGCGAAAAGTTCCGACGCGACTTTGTTGCAGGAACTTTTGCACTAATTGCACGACTTCGGCCCCGTTTTGCACCGATTTTCATGTTGTAACAAAATGGTCCGAAACGCACCAAAACATGAGTTTAGGGTCAAATGGGATTCATCGCGTGCGTTCGTTGCGAAAAATTCGGACGCGACATTTTGCGCGAACTTTTGCACTAATTCCACCAGCTCGGCCCGTTTTGCACCGACTTTCATGCAGTAACGAAACGGTCCAAGACGCACCAAAACATGAGTTTTGCACGAACTTTTGCGCTAATTGCACCAGTTCGGCCCCGTTTTGCACCAACTTTCGTGCAGTAACGATATGATCCGAATCCCACCAAAACATGAGTTCAGGGTCCAATGGGGTGGATCGGGTGCATTCGTTGCAAAAAGTTCCGACGCCACTTCGTTGCACGAACATTTGCACTAATTGCACCAGTTCGGCCCCGTTTTGCTCCAACTTTCGTGCCATAACGAATGGTCCGAAACGCACCAAAACATGAGTTTTGGGTCCAATGGGGTGGATCGGGTGCGTTCGTTGCGAAAAGTTCCGACGCGACTTTGTTGCAGGAACTTTTGCACTAATTGCACGACTTCGGCCCCGTTTTGCACCGATTTTCATGTTGTAACAAAATGGTCCAAAACGCACCAAAACATGAGTTTAGGGTCAAATGGGATGCATCGGGTGCGTTCGTTGCGAAAAATTGGGACGCGACATTTTGCGCGAACTTTTGCACAAATTCCACCAGGTCGGCCCGTTTTGCACCGACTTTCATGCAGTAACGAAACTGTCCGAAACGCACCAAAACATGAGTTTTGCATGAACTTTTGCGCTAATTGCACAAGTTCGGCCCCGTTTTGCACCAACTTTCATGCAGTAACGAAACGGTCCAAAACGCACCAAAACATGAGTTTTGCACGGACTTTTGCACTAATTGCACCAGTTCGGCCCCGTTTTGCACCAACTTTCGTGCAGTAACGATATGATCCGAATCCCACCAAAACATGAGTTCAGGGTCCAATGGGGTGGATCGGGTGCATAGGTTGCAAAAAGTTCCGACGCCACTTCGTTGCACGAACATTTGCACTAATTGCACCAGTTCGGCCCCGTTTTGCTCCAACTTTCGTGCCATAACGAATGGTCCGAAATGCACCAAAACATTAGTTTTGGGTCCAATGGGGTGGATCGGGTGCGTTCGTTGCGAAAAGTTCCTACGCGACTTTGTTGCAGGAACTTTTGCACTAATTGCACGACTTCGGCCCCGTTTTGCACCGAGTTTCATGTTGTAACAAAATGGTCCGAAACGCACCAAAACATGAGTTTAGGGTCAAATGGGATGCATCGGGTGCGTTCGTTGCGAAAAATTCGGACGCGACATTTTGCGCGAACTTTTGCACTAATTCCACCAATTCGGCCCGTTTTGCACCGACTTTCATGCAGTAACGAAACGGTCCAAGACGCACCAAAACATGAGTTTTGCACGAACTTTTGCGCTAATTGCACAAGTTCGGCCCCGTTTGGCACCAACTTTCATGCAGTAACGAAACGGTCCAAAACGCACCAAAACATGAGTTTGCACGAACTTTTGCACTAATTGCACCAGTTCGGCCCCGTTTTGCACCAACTTTCGTGCAGTAACGATATGATCCGAATCCCACCAAAACATGAGTTCAGGGTCCAATGGGGTGGATCGGGTGCATTCGTTGCAAAAAGTTCCGACGCCACTTCGTTGCACGAACATTTGCACTAATTGCACCAGTTCGGCCCCGTTTTGCTCCAACTTTCGTGCCATAACGAATGGTCCGAAACGCAGCAAAACATGAGTTTTGGGTCCAATGGGATGGATCGGGTGCGTTCGTTGCGAAAAGTTCCGACGCGACTTTGTTGCAGGAACTTTTGCACTAATTGCACGACTTCGGCCCCGTTTTGCACCGAGTTTCATGTTGTAACAAAATGGTCCGAAACGCACCAAAACATGAGTTTAGGGTCAAATGGGATGCATCGGGTGCGTTCGTTGCGAAAAATTCGGACGCGACATTTTGCGCGAACTTTTGCACTAATTCCACCAGTTCGGCCCGTTTTGCACCGACTTTCATGCAGTAACGAAACGGTCCGAAACGCACCAAAACATGAGTTTTGCACGAACTTTTGTGCTAATTGCACAAGTTTGGCCCCGTTTTGCACCAACTTTCATGCAGTAACGAAACGGTCCAAAACGCACCAAAACATGAGTTTTGCACGAACTTTTGCGCTAATTGCACCAGTTCGGCCCCGTTTTGCACCAACTTTCGTGCAGTAACGATATGATCCGAATCCCACCAAAACATGAGTTCAGGGTCCAATGGGGTGGATCGGGTGCATTCGTTGCAAAAAGTTCCGACGCCACTTCGTTGCACGAACATTTGCACTAATTGCACCAGTTCGGCCCCGTTTTGCTCCAACTTTCGTGCCATAACGAATGGTCCGAAACGCACCAAAACATGAGTTTTGGGTCCAATGGGGTGGATCGGGTGCGTTCGTTGCGAAAAGTTCCGACGCGACTTTGTTGCAGGAACTTTTGCACTAATTGCACGACTTCGGCCCCGTTTTGCACCGATTTTCATGTTGTAACAAAATGGTCCGAAACGCACCAAAACATGAGTTTAGGGTCAAATGGGATGCATCGGGTGCGTTCGTTGCGAAAAATTGGGACGCGACATTTTGCGCGAACTTTTGCACAAATTCCACCAGGTCGGCCCGTTTTGCACCGACTTTCATGCAGTAACGAAACTGTCCGAAACGCACCAAAACATGAGTTTTGCATGAACTTTTGCGCTAATTGCACAAGTTCGGCCCCGTTTTGCACCAACTTTCATGCAGTAACGAAACGGTCCAAAACGCACCAAAACATGAGTTTTGCACGGACTTTTGCACTAATTGCACCAGTTCGGCCCCGTTTTGCACCAACTTTCGTGCAGTAACGATATGATCCGAATCCCACCAAAACATGAGTTCAGGGTCCAATGGGGTGGATCGGGTGCATAGGTTGCAAAAAGTTCCGACGCCACTTCGTTGCACGAACATTTGCACTAATTGCACCAGTTCGGCCCCGTTTTGCTCCAACTTTCGTGCCATAACGAATGGTCCGAAATGCACCAAAACATTAGTTTTGGGTCCAATGGGGTGGATCGGGTGCGTTCGTTGCGAAAAGTTCCTACGCGACTTTGTTGCAGGAACTTTTGCACTAATTGCACGACTTCGGCCCCGTTTTGCACCGAGTTTCATGTTGTAACAAAATGGTCCGAAACGCACCAAAACATGAGTTTAGGGTCAAATGGGATGCATCGGGTGCGTTCGTTGCGAAAAATTCGGACGCGACATTTTGCGCGAACTTTTGCACTAATTCCACCAATTCGGCCCGTTTTGCACCGACTTTCATGCAGTAACGAAACGGTCCAAGACGCACCAAAACATGAGTTTTGCACGAACTTTTGCGCTAATTGCACAAGTTCGGCCCCGTTTGGCACCAACTTTCATGCAGTAACGAAACGGTCCAAAACGCACCAAAACATGAGTTTGCACGAACTTTTGCACTAATTGCACCAGTTCGGCCCCGTTTTGCACCAACTTTCGTGCAGTAACGATATGATCCGAATCCCACCAAAACATGAGTTCAGGGTCCAATGGGGTGGATCGGGTGCATTCGTTGCAAAAAGTTCCGACGCCACTTCGTTGCACGAACATTTGCACTAATTGCACCAGTTCGGCCCCGTTTTGCTCCAACTTTCGTGCCATAACGAATGGTCCGAAACGCAGCAAAACATGAGTTTTGGGTCCAATGGGATGGATCGGGTGCGTTCGTTGCGAAAAGTTCCGACGCGACTTTGTTGCAGGAACTTTTGCACTAATTGCACGACTTCGGCCCCGTTTTGCACCGAGTTTCATGTTGTAACAAAATGGTCCGAAACGCACCAAAACATGAGTTTAGGGTCAAATGGGATGCATCGGGTGCGTTCGTTGCGAAAAATTCGGACGCGACATTTTGCGCGAACTTTTGCACTAATTCCACCAGTTCGGCCCGTTTTGCACCGACTTTCATGCAGTAACGAAACGGTCCGAAACGCACCAAAACATGAGTTTTGCACGAACTTTTGTGCTAATTGCACAAGTTTGGCCCCGTTTTGCACCAACTTTCATGCAGTAACGAAACGGTCCAAAACGCACCAAAACATGAGTTTTGCACGAACTTTTGCACTAATTGCACCAGTTCGGCCCCGTTTTGCACCAACTTTCGTGCAGTAACGATATGATCCGAATCCCACCAAAACATGAGTTCAGGGTCCAATGGGGTGGATCGGGTGCATAGGTTGCAAAAAGTTCCGACGCCACTTCGTTGCACGAACATTTGCACTAATTGCACCAGTTCAGCCCCGTTTTGCTCCAACTTTCGTGCCATAACGAATGGTCCGAAATGCACCAAAACATTAGTTTTGGGTCCAATGGGGTGGATCGGGTGCGTTCGTTGCGAAAAGTTCCGACGCGACTTTGTTGCAGGAACTTTTGCACTAATTGCACGACTTCGGCCCCGTTTTGCACCGATTTTCATGTTGTAACAAAATGGTCCGAAACGCACCAAAACATGAGTTTAGGGTCAAATGGGATTCATCGCGTGCGTTCGTTGCGAAAAATTCGGACGCGACATTTTGCGCGAACTTTTGCACTAATTCCACCAGCTCGGCCCGTTTTGCACCGACTTTCATGCAGTAACGAAACGGTCCAAGACGCACCAAAACATGAGTTTTGCACGAACTTTTGCGCTAATTGCACCAGTTCGGCCCCGTTTTGCACCAACTTTCGTGCAGTAACGATATGATCCGAATCCCACCAAAACATGAGTTCAGGGTCCAATGGGGTGGATCGGGTGCATTCGTTGCAAAAAGTTCCGACGCCACTTCGTTGCACGAACATTTGCACTAATTGCACCAGTTCGGCCCCGTTTTGCTCCAACTTTCGTGCCATAACGAATGGTCCGAAACGCAGCAAAACATGAGTTTTGGGTCCAATGGGATGGATCGGGTGCGTTCGTTGCGAAAAGTTCCGACGCGACTTTGTTGCAGGAACTTTTGCACTAATTGCACGACTTCGGCCCCGTTTTGCACCGAGTTTCATGTTGTAACAAAATGGTCCGAAACGCACCAAAACATGAGTTTAGGGTCAAATGGGATGCATCGGGTGCGTTCGTTGCGAAAAATTCGGACGCGACATTTTGCGCGAACTTTTGCACTAATTCCACCAGTTCGGCCCGTTTTGCACCGACTTTCATGCAGTAACGAAACGGTCCGAAACGCACCAAAACATGAGTTTTGCACGAACTTTTGTGCTAATTGCACAAGTTTGGCCCCGTTTTGCACCAACTTTCATGCAGTAACGAAACGGTCCAAAACGCACCAAAACATGAGTTTTGCACGAACTTTTGCACTAATTGCACCAGTTCGGCCCCGTTTTGCACCAACTTTCGTGCAGTAATGATATGATCCGAATCCCACCAAAACATGAGTTCAGGGTCCAATGGGGTGGATCGGGTGCATAGGTTGCAAAAAGTTCCGACGCCACTTCGTTGCACGAACATTTGCACTAATTGCACCAGTTCAGCCCCGTTTTGCTCCAACTTTCGTGCCATAACGAATGGTCCGAAATGCACCAAAACATTAGTTTTGGGTCCAATGGGGTGGATCGGGTGCGTTCGTTGCGAAAAGTTCCGACGCGACTTTGTTGCAGGAACTTTTGCACTAATTGCACGACTTCGGCCCCGTTTTGCACCGATTTTCATGTTGTAACAAAATGGTCCGAAACGCACCAAAACATGAGTTTAGGGTCAAATGGGATTCATCGCGTGCGTTCGTTGCGAAAAATTCGGACGCGACATTTTGCGCGAACTTTTGCACTAATTCCACCAGCTCGGCCCGTTTTGCACCGACTTTCATGCAGTAACGAAACGGTCCAAGACGCACCAAAACATGAGTTTTGCACGAACTTTTGCGCTAATTGCACCAGTTCGGCCCCGTTTTGCACCAACTTTCGTGCAGTAACGATATGATCCGAATCCCACCAAAACATGAGTTCAGGGTCCAATGGGGTGGATCGGGTGCATTCGTTGCAAAAAGTTCCGACGCCACTTCGTTGCACGAACATTTGCACTAATTGCACCAGTTCGGCCCCGTTTTGCTCCAACTTTCGTGCCATAACGAATGGTCCGAAACGCACCAAAACATGAGTTTTGGGTCCAATGGGGTGGATCGGGTGCGTTCGTTGCGAAAAGTTCCGACGCGACTTTGTTGCAGGAACTTTTGCACTAATTGCACGACTTCGGCCCCGTTTTGCACCGATTTTCATGTTGTAACAAAATGGTCCGAAACGCACCAAAACATGAGTTTAGGGTCAAATGGGATGCATCGGGTGCGTTCGTTGCGAAAAATTCGGACGCGACATTTTGCGCGAACTTTTGCACTAATTCCACCAGGTCGGCCCGTTTTGCACCGACTTTCATGCAGTAACGAAACTGTCCGAAACGCACCAAAACATGAGTTTTGCACGAACTTTTGCGCTAATTGCAGCAGTTCGGCCCCGTTTTGCACCAACTTTCGTGCAGTAACGAAACGGTCCAAAACGCACCAAAACATGAGTTTGCACGAACTTTTGCACTAATTGCACCAGTTCGGCCCCGTTTTGCACCAACTGTCGTGCAGTAACGATATGATCCGAATCCCACCAAAACATGAGTTCAGGGTCCAATGGGGTGGATCGGGTGCATTCGTTGCAAAAAGTTCCGACGCCACTTCGTTGCACGAACATTTGCACTAATTGCACCAGTTCGGCCCCGTTTTGCTCCAACTTTCGTGCCATAACGAATGGTCCGAAACGCAGCAAAACATGAGTTTTGGGTCCAATGGGATGGATCGGGTGCGTTCGTTGCGAAAAGTTCCGACGCGACTTTGTTGCAGGAACTTTTGCACTAATTGCACGACTTCGGCCCCGTTTTGCACCGAGTTTCATGTTGTAACAAAATGGTCCGAAACGCACCAAAACATGAGTTTAGGGTCAAATGGGATGCATCGGGTGCGTTCGTTGCGAAAAATTCGGACGCGACATTTTGCGCGAACTTTTGCACTAATTCCACCAGTTCGGCCCGTTTTGCACCGACTTTCATGCCGTAACGAAACGGTCCGAGACGCACCAAAACATGAGTTTTGCACGAACTTTTGCGCTAATTGCACAAGTTCGGCCCCGTTTTGCACCAACTTTCATGCAGTAACGAAACGGTCCAAAACGCACCAAAACATGAGTTTGCACGAACTTTTGCACTAATTGCACCAGTTCGGCCCCGTTTTGCACCAACTTTCGTGCAGTAACGATATGATCCGAATCCCACCAAAACATGAGTTCAGGGTCCAATGGGGTGGATCGGGTGCATTCGTTGCAAAAAGTTCCGACGCCACTTCGTTGCACGAACATTTGCACTAATTGCACCAGTTCAGCCCCGTTTTGCTCCAACTTTCGTGCCATAACGAATGGTCCGAAACGCACCAAAACATGAGTTTTGGGTCCAATGGGGTGGATCGGGTGCGTTCGTTGCGAAAAGTTCCGACGCGACTTTGTTGCAGGAACTTTTGCACTAATTGCACGACTTCGGCCCCGTTTTGCACCGATTTTCATGTTGTAACAAAATGGTCCGAAACGCACCAAAACATGAGTTTAGGGTCAAATGGGATGCATCGGGTGCGTTCGTTGCGAAAAATTCGGACGCGACATTTTGCGCGAACTTTTGCACTAATTCCACCAGGTCGGCCCGTTTTGCACCGACTTTCATGCAGTAACGAAACTGTCCGAAACGCACCAAAACATGAGTTTTGCACGAACTTTTGCGCTAATTGCACCAGTTCGGCCCCGTTTTGCACCAACTTTCGTGCAGTAACGAAACGGTCCAAAACGCACCAAAACATGAGTTTTGCACGGACTTTTGCACTAATTGCTCCAGTTCGGCCCCGTTTTGCACCAACTTTCGTGCAGTAACGATATGATCCGAATCCCACCAAAACATGAGTTCAGGGTCCAATGGGGTGGATCGGGTGCATAGGTTGCAAAAAGTTCCGACGCCACTTCGTTGCACGAACATTTGCACTAATTGCACCAGTTCGGCCCCGTTTTGCTCCAACTTTCGTGCCATAACGAATGGTCCGAAATGCACCAAAACATTAGTTTTGGGTCCAATGGGGTGGATCGGGTGCGTTCGTTGCGAAAAGTTCCTACGCGACTTTGTTGCAGGAACTTTTGCACTAATTGCACGACTTCGGCCCCGTTTTGCACCGAGTTTCATGTTGTAACAAAATGGTCCGAAACGCACCAAAACATGAGTTTAGGGTCAAATGGGATGCATCGGGTGCGTTCGTTGCGAAAAATTCGGACGCGACATTTTGCGCGAACTTTTGCACTAATTCCACCAGTTCGGCCCGTTTTGCACCGACTTTCATGCAGTAAAGAAACGGTCCAAGACGCACCAAAACATGAGTTTTGCACGAACTTTTGCGCTAATTGCACAAGTTCGGCCCCGTTTGGCACCAACTTTCATGCAGTAACGAAACGGTCCAAAACGCACCAAAACATGAGTTTGCACGAACTTTTGCACTAATTGCACCAGTTCGGCCCCGTTTTGCACCAACTGTCGTGCAGTAACGATATGATCCGAATCCCACCAAAACATGAGTTCAGGGTCCAATGGGGTGGATCGGGTGCATTCGTTGCAAAAAGTTCCGACGCCACTTCGTTGCACGAACATTTGCACTAATTGCACCAGTTCGGCCCCGTTTTGCTCCAACTTTCGTGCCATAACGAATGGTCCGAAACGCAGCAAAACATGAGTTTTGGGTCCAATGGGATGGATCGGGTGCGTTCGTTGCGAAAAGTTCCGACGCGACTTTGTTGCAGGAACTTTTGCACTAATTGCACGACTTCGGCCCCGTTTTGCACCGAGTTTCATGTTGTAACAAAATGGTCCGAAACGCACCAAAACATGAGTTTAGGGTCAAATGGGATGCATCGGGTGCGTTCGTTGCGAAAAATTCGGACGCGACATTTTGCGCGAACTTTTGCACTAATTCCACCAGTTCGGCCCGTTTTGCACCGACTTTCATGCAGTAACGAAACGGTCCGAAACGCACCAAAACATGAGTTTTGCACGAACTTTTGTGCTAATTGCACAAGTTTGGCCCCGTTTTGCACCAACTTTCATGCAGTAACGAAACGGTCCAAAACGCACCAAAACATGAGTTTTGCACGAACTTTTGCACTAATTGCACCAGTTCGGCCCCGTTTTGCACCAACTTTCGTGCAGTAACGATATGATCCGAATCCCACCAAAACATGAGTTCAGGGTCCAATGGGGTGGATCGGGTGCATAGGTTGCAAAAAGTTCCGACGCCACTTCGTTGCACGAACATTTGCACTAATTGCACCAGTTCAGCCCCGTTTTGCTCCAACTTTCGTGCCATAACGAATGGTCCGAAATGCACCAAAACATTAGTTTTGGGTCCAATGGGGTGGATCGGGTGCGTTCGTTGCGAAAAGTTCCGACGCGACTTTGTTGCAGGAACTTTTGCACTAATTGCACGACTTCGGCCCCGTTTTGCACCGATTTTCATGTTGTAACAAAATGGTCCGAAACGCACCAAAACATGAGTTTAGGGTCAAATGGGATTCATCGCGTGCGTTCGTTGCGAAAAATTCGGACGCGACATTTTGCGCGAACTTTTGCACTAATTCCACCAGCTCGGCCCGTTTTGCACCGACTTTCATGCAGTAACGAAACGGTCCAAGACGCACCAAAACATGAGTTTTGCACGAACTTTTGCGCTAATTGCACCAGTTCGGCCCCGTTTTGCACCAACTTTCGTGCAGTAACGATATGATCCGAATCCCACCAAAACATGAGTTCAGGGTCCAATGGGGTGGATCGGGTGCATTCGTTGCAAAAAGTTCCGACGCCACTTCGTTGCACGAACATTTGCACTAATTGCACCAGTTCGGCCCCGTTTTGCTCCAACTTTCGTGCCATAACGAATGGTCCGAAATGCACCAAAACATTAGTTTTGGGTCCAATGGGGTGGATCGGGTGCGTTCGTTGCGAAAAGTTCCGACGCGACTTTGTTGCAGGAACTTTTGCACTAATTGCACGACTTCGGCCCCGTTTTGCACCGATTTTCATGTTGTAACAAAATGGTCCGAAACGCACCAAAACATGAGTTTAGGGTCAAATGGGATGCATCGGGTGCGTTCGTTGCGAAAAATTCGGACGCGACATTTTGCGCGAACTTTTGCACTAATTCCACCAGTTGCACCGACTTTCATGCAGTAACGAAACGGTCCGAAACGCACCAAAACAGGAGTTTTGCACGAACTTTTGCCGCTAATTGCACAAGTTCGGCCCCGTTTTGCACCAACTTTCATGCAGTAACGAAACGGTCCAAAACGCACCAAAACATGAGTTTGCACGAACTTTTGCACTAATTGCACCAGTTCGGCCCCGTTTTGCTCCAACTTTCGTGCCATAACGAATGGTCCGAAACGCCACCAAAACATTAGTTTTGGGTCCGATGGGGTGGATCGGGTGCGCTCGTTGCGAAAAGTTCCGACGCGACTTTGTTGCAGGGAACTTTTGCAACTAATTGCACGACTTCGGCCCCGTTTTGCACCGAGTTTCATGTTGTAACAAAATGGTCCGAAACGCACCAAAACATGAGTTTAGGGTCAAATGGGATGCATCGGGTGCGTTCGTTGCGAAAAATTTGGACGCGACATTTTGCGCGAACTTTTGCACTAATTCCACCAGTTCGGCCCGTTTTGCACCCGACTTTCATGCCGTAAACGAAACGGTCCAAGACGCACCAAAACATGAGTTTTGCACGAACTTTTGCGCTAATTGCACAAGTTCGGCCCCGTTTTGCACCACTTTCATGCAGTAACGAAACGGTCCAAAACGCCACCAAAACATGAGTTTGCACGAACTTTTGCACTAATTGCACCAGTTCGGCCCCGTTTTGCACCACTTTCGTGCAGTAACGATATGATCCGAATCCCACCAAAACATGAGTTCAGGGTCCAATGGGGTGGATCGGGTGCATTCGTTGCAAAAAGTTCCGACGCCACTTCGTTGCACGAACATTTGCACTAATTGCACCAGTTCAGCCCCGTTTTGCTCCAACTTTCGTGCCATAACGAATGGTCCGAAACGCACCAAAACATGAGTTTTGGGTCCAATGGGGTGGATCGGCGGTGCGTTAGTTGCGAAAGTTCCGACGCGACTTTGTTGCAGGAACTTTTGCACTAATTGCACGACTTCGGCCCCGTTTTGCACCGATTTTCATGTTGTAACAAAATGGTCCGAAACGCACCAAAACATGAGTTTAGGGTCAAATGGGATTCATCGCGTGCGTTCGTTGCGAAAAATTCGGACGCGACATTTTGCGCGAACTTTTGCACTAATTCCACCAGCTCGGCCCGTTTTGCACCGACTTTCATGCAGTAACGAAACGGTCAAAGACGCACCAAAACATGAGTTTTGCACGAACTTTTGCGCTAATTGCACCAGTTCGGCCCCATTTTGCACCAACTTTCGTGCAGTAACGATATGATCCGAATCCCACCAAACATGAGTTCAGGGTCCAATGGGGTGGATCGGGTGCATTCGTTGCAAAAAGTTCCGACGCCACTTCGTTGCACGAACATTTGCACTAATTGCACCAGTTCAGCCCGTTTTGCTCCAACTTTCGTGCCATAACGAATGGTCCGAAATGCACCAAAACATTAGTTTTGGGTCCAATGGGGTGGATCGGGGTGCGTTCGTTGCGAAAAGTTCCGACGCGGACTTTGTTGCAGGAACTTTTGCACTAATTGCACGACTTCGGCCCCGTTTTGCACCGATTTTCATGTTGTAACAAAATGGTCCGAAACGCACCAAAACATGAGTTTAGGGTCAAATGGGATTCATCGCGTGCGTTCGTTGCGAAAAATTCGGACGCGACATTTTGCGCGAACTTTTGCACTAATTCCACCAGCTCGCGCCCGTTTTGCACCGACTTTCATGCAGTAACGAAACGGTCCAAGACCACCAAAACATGAGTTTTGCACGAACTTTTGCGCTAATTGCACCAGTTCGGACCCCGTTTTGCACCAACTTTCGTGCAGTAACGATATGATCCGAATCCCACCAAACATGAGTTCAGGGTCCAATGGGGTGGATCGGGTGCATTCGTTGCAAAAAGTTCCGACGCCACTTCGTTGCACCGAACATTTGCACTAATTGCACCAGTTCGGCCCCGTTTTGCTCCAAACTTTCGTGCCATAACGAATGGTCCGAAACGCACCAAAACATGAGTTTTGGGTCCAATGGGGTGGATCGGGTGCGTCTCGTTGCGAAAAGTTCCGACGCGACTTTGTTGCAGGAACTTTTGCACTAATTGCACGACTTCGGCCCCGTTTTGCACCGATTTTCATGTTGTAACAAAATGGTCCGAAACGCACCAAAACATGAGTTTAGGGTCAAATGGGATGCATCGGGTGCGTTCGTTGCGAAAAATTGGGACGCGACATTTGCGCGAACTTTTGCACAAATTCCACCAGGTCGGCCCGTTTTGCACCGACTTTCATGCAGTAACGAAACGGTCCGAAACGCACCAAAACATGAGTTTTGCACGAACTTTGCGCTAATTGCACAAGTTCGGCCCCGTTTTGCACCAACTTTCATGCAGTAACGAAACGGTCCAAAACGCACCAAAACATGAGTTTTGCACGGACTTTTGCACTAATTGCACTAGTTCGGCCCCGTGTTGCACCAACTTTCGTGCAGTAACGATATGATCCGAATCCCACCAAAACATGAGTTCAGGGTCCAATGGGGTGGATCGGGTGCATAGGTTGCAAAAAGTTCCGACGCCACTTCGTTGCACGAACATTTGCACTAATTGCACCACTTCGGCCCCGTTTTGCTCCAACTTTCCGTGCCATAACGAATGGTCCGAAACGCACCAAAACATGAGTTTTGGGTCCAATGGGGTGGATCGGGTGCGTTCGTTGCGAAAGTTCCGACGCGACTTTGTTGCAGGAACTTTTGCACTAATTGCAACGACTTCGGCCCCGTTTTTGCACCGATTTTTCATGTTGTAACAAATGGTCCCGAAACGCACCAAAACATGAGTTTAGGGTCAAATGGGATGCATCGGGTGCGTTCGATGCGAAAAATTGGGACGCGGACATTTTGCGCGAACTTTGCACAAATTCCACCAGGTCGGCCCGTTTGCACCGACTTTCATGCAGTAACGAACGGTCCGAAACGCACCAAAACATGAGTTTTGCACGAACTTTGCGCTAATTGCACAAGTTCGGCCCCGTTTTGCACCAACTTTCATGCAGTAACGAAACGGTCCAAAACGCACCAAAACATGAGTTTTGCACGGACTTTTTGCACTAATTGCACTAGTTCGGCCCCGTGTTGCACCAACTTTCGTGCAGTAACGATATGATCCGAATCCCACCAAAACATGAGTTCAGGGTCCAATGGGGTGGATCGGGTGCATAGGTTGCAAAAAAGTTTCGACGCCACTTCGTTGCACGAACATTTGCACTATTGCACCAGTTCGGCCCCGTTTTGCTCCAACTTTCGTGCCATAACGAATTGGTCCGAAATGCACCAAAACATTAGTTTTGGGGTCCGATGGGGTGGATCGGGTGCGTTCGTTGCGAAAAGTTCCGACGCGACTTTGTTGCAGGAACTTTGCACTAATTGCACGACTTCGACCCCGTTTTGCACCGAGTTTCATGTTGTAACAAAATGGTCCGAAACGCACCAAAACATGAGTTTAGGGGTCAAATGGGATGCATCGGGTGCGTTCGTTGCGAAAAATTCGGACGCGACATTTTGCGCGAACTTTTGCACTAATTCCACCAGTTCGGCCCCGTTTTGCACCGACTTTCATGCCGTAACGAAACGGTCCAAGACGCACCAAAACATGAGTTTTGCACGAAACTTTTGCGCTAATTGCACAAGTTCGGCCCCGTTTTGCACCAACTTTCATGCAGTAACGAAACGGTCCAAAACGCACCAAAACATGAGTTTGCATGAACTTTTGCACTAATTGCACCAGTTCGGCCCCGTTTTGCACCAACTTTCGTGCAGTAACGATATGATCCGAATCCCACCAAAACATGAGTTCAGGGTCCAATGGGGTGGATCGGGTGCATTCGTTGCAAAAAGTTCCGACGCCACTTCGTTGCACGAACATTTGCACTAATTGCACCAGTTCAGCCCCGTTTTGCTCCAACTTTCGTGCCATAACGAATGGTCCGAAATGCACCAAAACATTAGTTTTGGGTCCAATGGGGTGGATCGGGTGCGTTCGTTGCGAAAAGTTCCGACGCGACTTTGTTGCAGGAACTTTTGCACTAATTGCACGACTTCGGCCCCGTTTTGCACCGATTTTCATGTTGTAACAAAATGGTCCGAAACGCACCAAAACATGAGTTTAGGGTCAAATGGGATTCATCGCGTGCGTTCGTTGCGAAAAATTCGGACGCGACATTTTGCGCGAACTTTTGCACTAATTCCACCAGCTCGGCCCGTTTTGCACCGACTTTCATGCAGTAACGAAACGGTCCAAGACGCACCAAAACATGAGTTTTGCACGAACTTTTGCGCTAATTGCACCAGTTCGGCCCCATTTTGCACCAACTTTCGTGCAGTAACGATATGATCCGAATCCCACCAAAACATGAGTTCAGGGTCCAATGGGGTGGATCGGGTGCATTCGTTGCAAAAAGTTCCGACGCCACTTCGTTGCACGAACATTTGCACTAATTGCACCACTTCGGCCCCGTTTTGCTCCAACTTTCGTGCCATAACGAATGGTCCGAAACGCACCAAAACATGAGTTTTGGGTCCGATGGGGTGGATCGGGTGCGTTCGTTGCGAAAAGTTCCGACGCGACTTTGTTGCAGGAACTTTTGCACTAATTGCACGACTTCGGCCCCGTTTTGCACCGATTTTCATGTTGTAACAAAATGGTCCGAAACGCACCAAAACATGAGTTTAGGGTCAAATGGGATGCATCGGGTGCGTTCGTTGCGAAAAATTGGGACGCGACATTTTGCGCGAACTTTTGCACTAATTCCACCAGTTCGGCCCGTTTTGCACCGACTTTCATGCCGTAACGAAACGGTCCAAGACGCACCAAAACATGAGTTTTGCACGAACTTTTGCGCTAATTGCACAAGTTCGGCCCCGTTTTGCACCAACTTTCATGCAGTAACGAAACGGTCCAAAACGCACCAAAACATGAGTTTGCACGAACTTTTGCACTAATTGCACCAGTTCGGCCCCGTTTTGCACCAACTTTCGTGCAGTAACGATATGATCCGAATCCCACCAAAACATGAGTTCAGGGTCCAATGGGGTGGATCGGGTGCATTCGTTGCAAAAAGTTCCGACGCCACTTCGTTGCACGAACATTTGCACTAATTGCACCAGTTCGGCCCCGTTTTGCTCCAACTTTCGTGCCATAACGAATGGTCCGAAACGCACCAAAACATGAGTTTTGGGTCCAATGGGGTGGATCGGGTGCGTTCGTTGCGAAAAGTTCCGACGCGACTTTGTTGCAGGAACTTTTGCACTAATTGCACGACTTCGGCCCCGTTTTGCACCGATTTTCATGTTGTAACAAAATGGTCCGAAACGCACCAAAACATGAGTTTAGGGTCAAATGGGATGCATCGGGTGCGTTCGTTGCGAAAAATTGGGACGCGACATTTTGCGCGAACTTTTGCACAAATTCCACCAGGTCGGCCCGTTTTGCACCGACTTTCATGCAGTAACGAAACGGTCCGAAACGCACCAAAAGGTGAGTTTTGCACGAACTTTTGCGCTAATTGCACAAGTTCGGCCCCGTTTTGCACCAACTTTCATGCAGTAACGAAACGGTCCAAAACGCACCAAAACATGAGTTTTGCACGGACTTTTGCACTAATTGCACCAGTTCGGCCCCGTTTTGCACCAACTTTCGTGCAGTAACGATATGATCCGAATCCCACCAAAACATGAGTTCAGGGTCCAATGGGGTGGATCGGGTGCATTCGTTGCAAAAAGTTCCGACGCCACTTCGTTGCACGAACATTTGCACTAATTGCACCACTTCGGCCCCGTTTTGCTCCAACTTTCGTGCCATAACGAATGGTCCGAAACGCACCAAAACATGAGTTTTGGGTCCAATGGGGTGGATCGGGTGCGTTCGTTGCGAAAAGTTCCGACGCGACTTTGTTGCAGGAACTTTTGCACTAATTGCACGACTTCGGCCCCGTTTTGCACCGATTTTCATGTTGTAACAAAATGGTCCGAAACGCACCAAAACATGAGTTTAGGGTCAAATGGGATGCATCGGGTGCGTTCGTTGCGAAAAATTGGGACGCGACATTTTGCGCGAACTTTTGCACAAATTCCACCAGGTCGGCCCGTTTTGCACCGACTTTCATGCAGTAACGAAACGGTCCGAAACGCACCAAAACATGAGTTTTGCACGAACTTTTGCGCTAATTGCACAAGTTCGGCCCCGTTTTGCACCAACTTTCATGCAGTAACGAAACGGTCCAAAACGCACCAAAACATGAGTTTGCACGAACTTTTGCACTAATTGCACCAGTTCGGCCCCGTTTTGCACCAACTTTCGTGCGGTAACGATATGATCCGAATCCCACCAAAACATGAGTTCAGGGTCCAATGGGGTGGATCGGGTGCATTCGTTGCAAAAAGTTCCGACGCCACTTCGTTGCACGAACATTTGCACTAATTGCACCAGTTCAGCCCCGTTTTGCTCCAACTTTCGTGCCATAACGAATGGTCCGAAATGCACCAAAACATTAGTTTTGGGTCCAATGGGGTGGATCGGGTGCGTTCGTTGCGAAAAGTTCCGACGCGACTTTGTTGCAGGAACTTTTGCACTAATTGCACGACTTCGGCCCCGTTTTGCACCGATTTTCATGTTGTAACAAAATGGTCCGAAACGCACCAAAACATGAGTTTAGGGTCAAATGGGATTCATCGCGTGCGTTCGTTGCGAAAAATTCGGACGCGACATTTTGCGCGAACTTTTGCACTAATTCCAACCAGCTCGGCCCGTTTTGCACCGACTTTCATGCAGTAACGAAACGGTCCAAGACGCACCAAAACATGAGTTTTGCACGAACTTTTGCGCTAATTGCACCAGTTCGGCCCCATTTTGCACCAACTTTCGTGCAGTAACGATATGATCCGAATCCCACCAAAACATGAGTTCAGGGTCCAATGGGTGGATCGGGTGCATTGGTTGCAAAAAGTTCCGACGCCACTTCGTTGCAACGAACATTTGCACTAATTGCACCACTTCGGCCCCGTTTTGCTCCAACTTTCGTGCCATAACGAATGGTCCGAAACGCACCAAAACATGAGTTTTTGGTCCGATGGGGTGGATCGGGTGCGTTCGTTGCGAAAAGTTCCGACGCGACTTTGTTGCAGGAACTTTTGCACTAATTGCACGACTTCGGCCCCCGTTTTGCACCGATTTTCATGTTGTAACAAAATGGTCCGAAACGCACCAAAACTTGAGTTTAGGGTCAAATGGGATGCATCGGGTGCGTTCGTTGCGAAAAATTGGGACGCGACATTTTGCGCGAACTTTTGCACTAATTCCACCAGTTCGGCCCGTTTTGCACCGACTTTCATGCCGTAACGAAACGGTCCAAGACGCACCAAAACATGAGTTTTGCACGAACTTTTGCGCTAATTGCACAAGTTCGGCCCCGTTTTGCACCAACTTTCATGCAGTAACGAAACGGTCCAAAACGCACCAAAACATGAGTTTGCACGAACTTTTGCACTAATTGCACCAGTTCGGCCCCCGTTTTGCACCAACTTTCGTGCAGTAACGATATGATCCGAATCCCACCAAAACATGAGTTCAGGGTCCAATGGGGTGGATCGGGTGCATTCGTTGCAAAAAGTTCCGACGCCACTTCGTTGCACGAACATTTGCACTAATTGCACCAGTTCGGCCCCGTTTTTGCTCCAACTTTCGTGCCATAACGAATGGTCCGAAACGCACCAAAACATGAGTTTTTGGGTCCAATGGGGTGGATCGGGTGCGTTCGTTGCGAAAAGTTCCGACGCGACTTTGTTGCAGGAACTTTTGCACTAATTGCACGACTTCGGCCCCGTTTTGCACCGATTTTCATGTTGTAACAAAATGGTCCGAAACGCACCAAAACATGAGTTTAGGGTCAAATGGGATGCATCGGGTGCGTTCGTTGCGAAAAATTGGGACGCGACATTTTGCGCGAACTTTTGCACAAATTCCACCAGGTCGGCCCGTTTTGCACCGACTTTCATGCAGTAACGAAACGGTCCGAATCGCACCAAAAGGTGAGTTTTGCACGAACTTTTGCGCTAATTGCACAAGTTCGGCCCCCGTTTTGCACCAACTTTCATGCAGTAACGAAACGGTCCAAAACGCACCAAAACATGAGTTTTGCACGGACTTTTGCACTAATTGCACCAGTTCGGCCCCCGTTTTGCACCAACTTTCGTGCAGTAACGATATGATCCGAATCCCACCAAAACATGAGTTCAGGGTCCAATGGGGTGGATCGGGTGCATTCGTTGCAAAAAGTTCCGACGCCACTTCGTTGCACGAACATTTGCACTAATTGCACCACTTCGGCCCCCGTTTTGCTCCAACTTTCGTGCCATAACGAATGGTCCGAAACGCACCAAAACATGAGTTTTGGGTCCAATGGGGTGGATCGGGTGCGTTCGTTGCGAAAAGTTCCGACGCGACTTTGTTGCAGGAACTTTTGCACTAATTGCACGACTTCGGCCCCGTTTTGCACCGATTTTCATGTTGTAACAAAATGGTCCGAAACGCACCAAAACATGAGTTTAGGGTCAAATGGGATGCATCGGGTGCGTTCGTTGCGAAAAATTGGGACGCGACATTTTGCGCGAACTTTTGCACAAATTCCACCAGGTCGGCCCGTTTTGCACCGACTTTCATGCAGTAACGAAACGGTCCGAAACGCACCAAAACATGAGTTTTGCACGAACTTTTGCGCTAATTGCACAAGTTCGGCCCCGTTTTGCACCAACTTTCATGCAGTAACGAAACGGTCCAAAACGCACACCAAAACATGAGATTTGCACGGACTTTTGCACTAATTGCACCAGTTCGGCCCCGTTTTGCACCAACTTTCGTGCAGTAACGATATGATCCGAATCCCACCAAAACATGAGTTCAGGGTCCAATGGGGTGGATCGGGTGCATTCGTTGCAAAAAGTTCCGACGCCACTTCGTTGCACGAACATTTGCACTAATTGCACCAGTTCGGCCCCGTTTTGCTCCAACTTTCGTGCCATAACGAATGGTCCGAAACGCACCAAAACATGAGTTTTGGGTCCAATGGGGCGGATCGGGTGCGTTCGTTGCGAAAAGTTCCGACGCGACTTTGTTGCAGGAACTTTTGCACTAATTGCACGACTTCGGCCCCGTTTTGCACCGAGTTTCATGTTGTAACAAAATGGTCCGAAACGCACCAAAACATGAGTTTAGGGTCAAATGGGATGCATCGGGTGCGTTCGTTGCGAAAAATTGGGACCGCGACATTTTGCGCGAACTTTTGCACAAATTCCACCAGGTCGGCCCGTTTGCACCGACTTTCATGCAGTAACGAAACGGTCCGAAACGCACCAAAACCATGAGTTTTGCACGAACTTTTGCGCTAATTGCACAAGTTCGGCCCCCGTTTTGCACCAACTTTCATGCAGTAACGAAACGATCCAAAACGCACCAAAACATGAGTTTTTGCACGGACTTTTGCACTAATTGCACCAGTTCGGCCCCGTTTTGCACCAACTTTCGTGCAGTAACGATATGATCCGAATCCCACCAAAACATGACTTCAGGGTCCAATGGGGTGGATCGGGTGCATTCGTTGCAAAAAGTTCCGACGCCACTTCGTTGCACGAACATTTGCACTAATTGCACCACTTCGGCCCCGTTTTGCTCCAACTTTCGTGCCATAACGAATGGTCCGAAACGCACCAAAACATGAGTTTTGGGTCCAATGGGGTGGATCGGGTGCGTTCGTTGCGAAAAGTTCCGACGCGACTTTGTTGCAGGAACTTTTGCACTAATTGCACGACTTCGGCGCCGTTTTGCACCGATTTTCATGTTGTAACAAAATGGTCCGAAACGCACCAAAACATGTAGTTTAGGGTCAAATGGGATTCATCGCGTGCGTTCGTTGCGAAAAATTCGAACGCGACATTTTGCGCGAACTTTTGCACTAATTCCACCAGCTCGGCCCGTTTTGCACCGACTTTCATGCAGTAACGAAACGGTCCAAGACGCACCAAAACATGAGTTTTGCACGAACTTTTGCGCTAATTGCACCAGTTCGGCCCCGTTTTGCACCAACTTTCGTGCAGTAACGATATGATCCGAATCCCACCAAAACATGAGTTCAGGGTCCAATGGGGTGGATCGGGTGCATTCGTTGCAAAAAGTTCCGACGCCACTTCCGTTGCACGAACATTTGCACTAATTGCACCAGTTCGGCCCCGTTTTGCTCCAACTTTCGTGCCATAACGAATGGTCCGAAACGCACCAAAACATGAGTTTTGGGTCCAATGGGGTGGATCGGGTGCGTTCGTTGCGAAAAGTTCCGACGCGACTTGTTGCAGGAACTTTTTGCACTAATTGCACGACTTCGGCCCCGTTTTGCACCGAGTTTCATGTTGTAACAAAATGGTCCGAAACGCACCAAAACATGAGTTTAGGGTCAAATGGGAAGCATCGGGTGCGTTCGTTGCGAAAAATTTGGACGCGACATTTTGCGCGAACTTTTGCACTAATTCCACCAGTTCGGCCCATTTTGCACCGACTTTCATGCAGTAACGAAACGGTCCGAAACGCACCAAAACATGAGTTTTGCACGAACTTTTGCGCTAATTGCACAAGTTCGGCCCCGTTTTGCACCAACTTTCATGCAGTAACGAAACGGTCCAAAACGCACCAAAACATGAGTTTGCACGGACTTTTGCACTAATTGCACCAGTTCGGCCCCGTTTTGCACCAACTTTCGTGCAGTAACGATATGATCCGAATCCCACCAAAACATGAGTTCAGGGTCCAATGGGGTGGATCGGGTGCGTTCGTTGCGAAAAGTTCCGACGCGACTTTGTTGCAGGAACTTTTGCACTAATTGCACGACTTCGGCCCCGTTTTGCACCGAGTTTCATGTTGTAACAAAATGGTCCGAAACGCACCAAAACATGAGTTTAGGGTCAAATGGGATGCATCGGGTGCGTTCGTTGCGAAAAATTCGGACGCGACATTTTGCGCGAACTTTTGCACTAATTCCACCAGTTCGGCCCGTTTTGCACCGACTTTCATGCAGTAACGAAACGGTCCGAAACGCACCAAAACATGAGTTTTGCACGAACTTTTGCGCTAATTGCACAAGTTCGGCCCCGTTTTGCACCAACTTTCATGCAGTAACGAAACGGTCCAAAACGCACCAAAACATGAGTTTGCACGAACTTTTGCACTAATTGCACCAGTTCGGCCCCGTTTTGCACCAACTTTCGTGCAGTAACGATATGATCCGAATCCCACCAAAACATGAGTTCAGGGTCCAATGGGGTGGATCGGGTGCATTCGTTGCAAAAAGTTCCGACGCCACTTCGTTGCACGAACATTTGCACTAATTGCACCAGTTCAGCCCCGTTTTGCTCCAACTTTCGTGCCATAACGAATGGTCCGAAATGCACCAAAACATTAGTTCAGGGTCCAATGGGGTGGATCGGGTGCGTTCGTTGCGAAAAGTTCCGACGCGACTTTGTTGCAGGAACTTTTGCACTAATTGCACGACTTCGGCCCCGTTTTGCACCGAGTTTCATGTTGTAACAAAATGGTCCGAAACGCACCAAAACATGAGTTTAGGGTCAAATGGGATGCATCGGGTGCGTTCGTTGCGAAAAATTCGGACGCGACATTTTGCGCGAACTTTTGCACTAATTCCACCAGTTCGGCCCGTTTTGCACCGACTTTCATGCAGTAACGAAACGGTCCGAAACGCACCAAAACATGAGTTTTGCACGAACTTTTGCGCTAATTGCACAAGTTCGGCCCCGTTTTGCACCAACTTTCATGCAGTAACGAAACGGTCCAAAACGCACCAAAACATGAGTTTGCACGGACTTTTGCACTAATTGCACCAGTTCGGCCCCGTTTTGCACCAACTTTCGTGCAGTAACGATATGATCCGAATCCCACCAAAACATGAGTTCAGGGTCCAATGGGGTGGATCGGGTGCGTTCGTTGCGAAAAGTTCCGACGCGACTTTGTTGCAGGAACTTTTGCACTAATTGCACGACTTCGGCCCCGTTTTGCACCGATTTTCATGTTGTAACAAAATGGTCCGAAACGCACCAAAACATGAGTTTAGGGTCAAATGGGATTCATCGCGTGCGTTCGTTGCGAAAAATTCGGACGCGACATTTTGCGCGAACTTTTGCACTAATTCCACCAGCTCGGCCCGTTTTGCACCGACTTTCATGCAGTAACGAAACGGTCCAAGACGCACCAAAACATGAGTTTTGCACGAACTTTTGCGCTAATTGCACCAGTTCGGCCCCATTTTGCACCAACTTTCGTGCAGTAACGATATGATCCGAATCCCACCAAAACATGAGTTCAGGGTCCAATGGGGTGGATCGGGTGCATTCGTTGCAAAAAGTTCCGACGCCACTTCGTTGCACGAACATTTGCACTAATTGCACCAGTTCGGCCCCGTTTTGCTCCAACTTTCGTGCCATAACGAATGGTCCGAAACGCACCAAAACATGAGTTTTGGGTCCAATGGGGTGGATCGGGTGCGTTCGTTGCGAAAAGTTCCGACGCGACTTTGTTGCAGGAACTTTTGCACTAATTGCACGACTTCGGCCCCGTTTTGCACCGATTTTCATGTTGTAACAAAATGGTCCGAAACGCACCAAAACATGAGTTTAGGGTCAAATGGGATGGCATCGGGTGCGTTCGTTGCGAAAAATTGGGACGCGACATTTTGCGCGAACTTTTGCACAAATTCCACCAGGTCGGCCCGTTTTGCACCGACTTTCATGCAGTAACGAAACGGTCCGAAACGCACCAAAACATGAGTTTTGCACGAACTTTTGCGCTAATTGCACAAGTTCGGCCCCGTTTTGCACCAACTTTTCATGCAGTAATGAAAAAGGTCCAAACGCACCAAAACATGAGTTTTGCACGGACTTTTTGCACTAATTGCACCAGTTCGGCCCCCGTTTTGCACCAACTTTCGTGCAGTAACGATATGATCCGAATCCCACCAAAACATGAGTTCAGGGTCCAATGGGGTGGATCGGGTGCATTCGTTGCAAAAGTTCCGACGCCACTTCGTTGCACGAACATTTGCACTAATTGCACCAGTTCGGTCCCGTTTTGCTCCAACTTTCGTGCCATAA
>CM064062.1:26568074-26591187 GCA_032594955.1 Panicum miliaceum | reverse complement strand
TTTGCACCGACTTTCATGCAGTAACGAAACGGTCCAAGACGCACCAAAACTTGAGTTTTGCACGAACTTTTGCGCTAATTGCACCAGTTCGGCCCCGTTTTGCACCAACTTTCGTGCAGTAACGATATGATCCGAATCCCACCAAAACATGAGTTCAGGGTCCAATGGGGTGGATCGGGTGCATTCGTTGCAAAAAGTTCCGACGCCACTTCGTTGCACGAACATTTGCACTAATTGCACCAGTTCGGCCCCGTTTTGCTCCAACTTTCGTGCCATAACGAATGGTCCGAAACGCACCAAAACATGAGTTTTGGGTCCAATGGGGTGGATCGGGTGCGTTCGTTGCGAAAAGTTCCGACGCGACTTTGTTGCAGGAACTTTTGCACTAATTGCACGACTTCGGCGCCGTTTTGCACCGATTTTCATGTTGTAACAAAATGGTCCGAAACGCACCAAAACATGAGTTTAGGGTCAAATGGGATTCATCGCGTGCGTTCGTTGCGAAAAATTCGAACGCGACATTTTGCGCGAACTTTTGCACTAATTCCACCAGCTCGGGCCCGTTTTGCACCGACTTTCATGCAGTAACGAAACGGTCCAAGACGCACCAAAACATGAGTTTTGCACGAACTTTTGCGCTAATTGCACCAGTTCGGCCCCGTTTTGAACCAACTTTCGTGCAGTAACGATATGATCCGAATCCCACCAAAACATGAGTTCAGGGTCCAATGGGGTGGATCGGGTGCATTCGTTGCAAAAAGTTCCGACGCCACTTCGTTGCACGAACATTTGCACTAATTGCACCAGTTCGGCCCCGTTTTGCTCCAACTTTCGTGCCATAACGAATGGTCCGAAACGCACCAAAACATGAGTTTTGGGTCCAATGGGGTGGATCGGGTGCGTTCGTTGCGAAAAGTTCCGACGCGACTTTGTTGCAGGAACTTTTGCACTAATTGCACGACTTCGGCCCCGTTTTGCACCGAGTTTCATGTTGTAACAAAATGGGTCCGAAACGCACCAAAACATGAGTTTAGGGTCAAATGGGAAGCATCGGGTGCGTTCGTTGCGAAAAATTCGGACGCGACATTTTGCGCGAACTTTTGCACTAATTCCACCAGTTCGGCCCATTTTGCACCGACTTTCATGCAGTAACGAAACGGTCCGAAACGCACCAAAACATGAGTTTTGCACGAACTTTTGCGCTAATTGCACAAGTTCGGCCCCGTTTTGCACCAACTTTCATGCAGTAACGAAACGGTCCAAAACGCACCAAAACATGAGTTTGCACGGACTTTTGCACTAATTGCACCAGTTCGGCCCCGTTTTGCACCAACTTTCGTGCAGTAACGATATGATTCCGAATCCCACCAAAACATGAGTTCAGGGTCCAATGGGGTGGATCGGGTGCGTTCGTTGCGAAAAGTTCCGACGCGACTTTGTTGCAGGAACTTTTGCACTAATTGCACGACTTCGGCCCCGTTTTGCACCGAGTTTCATGTTGTAACAAAATGGTCCGAAACGCACCAAAACATGAGTTTAGGGTCAAATGGGATGCATCGGGTGCGTTCGTTGCGAAAAATTCGGACGCGACATTTTGCGCGAACTTTTGCACTAATTCCACCAGTTCGGCCCGTTTTGCACCGACTTTCATGCAGTAACGAAACAGTCCGAAACGCACCAAAACATGAGTTTTGCACGAACTTTTGCGCTAATTGCACAAGTTCGGCCCCGTTTTGCACCAACTTTCATGCAGTAACGAAACGGTCCAAAGCGCACCAAAACATGAGTTTGCACGAACTTTTGCACTAATTGCACCAGTTCGGCCCCGTTTTGCACCAACTTTCGTGCAGTAACGATATGATCCGAATCCCACCAAAACATGAGTTCAGGGTCCAATGGGGTGGATCGGGTGCATTCGTTGCAAAAAGTTCCGACGCCACTTCGTTGCACGAACATTTGCACTAATTGCACCAGTTCAGCCCCGTTTTGCTCCAACTTTCGTGCCATAACGAATGGTCCGAAATGCACCAAAACATTAGTTTTGGGTCCAATGGGGTGGATCGGGTGCGTTCGTTGCGAAAAGTTCCGACGCGACTTTGTTGCAGGAACTTTTGCACTAATTGCACGACTTCGGCCCCGTTTTGCACCGATTTTCATGTTGTAACAAAATGGTCCGAAACGCACCAAAACATGAGTTTAGGGTCAAATGGGATTCATCGCGTGCGTTCGTTGCGAAAAATTCGGACGCGACATTTTGCGCGAACTTTTGCACTAATTCCACCAGCTCGGCCCGTTTTGCACCGACTTTCATGCAGTAACGAAACGGTCCAAGACGCACCAAAACATGAGTTTTGCACGAACTTTTGCGCTAATTGCACCAGTTCGGCCCCATTTTGCACCAACTTTCGTGCAGTAACGATATGATCCGAATCCCACCAAAACATGAGTTCAGGGTCCAATGGGGTGGATCGGGTGCATTCGTTGCAAAAAGTTCCGACGCCACTTCGTTGCACGAACATTTGCACTAATTGCACCACTTCGGCCCCGTTTTGCTCCAACTTTCGTGCCATAACGAATGGTCCGAAACGCACCAAAACATGAGTTTTGGGTCCAATGGGGTGGATCGGGTGCGTTCGTTGCGAAAAGGTTCCGACGCGACTTTGTTGCAGGAACTTTTGCACTAATTGCACGACTTCGGCCCCGTTTTGCACCGATTTTCATGTTGTAACAAAATGGTCCGAAACGCACCAAAACATGAGTTTAGGGTCAAATGGGATGCATCGGGTGCGTTCGTTGCGAAAAATTGGGACGCGACATTTTGCGCGAACTTTTGCACAAATTCCACCAGGTCGGCCCGTTTTGCAGCGACTTTCATGCAGTAACGAAACGGTCCGAAACGCACCAAAACATGAGTTTTGCACGAACTTTTGCGCTACTTGCACAAGTTCGGCCCCGTTTTGCACCAACTTTCATGCAGTAATGAAACGGTTCAAAACGCACCAAAACAGGAGTTTTGCACGGACTTTTGCACTAATTGCACCAGTTCGGCCCCGTTTTGCACCAACTTTCGTGCAGTAACGATATGATCCGAATCCCACCAAAACATGAGTTCAGGGTCCAATGGGGTGGATCGGGTGCATTCGTTGCAAAAAGTTCCGACGCCACTTCGTTGCACGAACATTTGCACTAATTGCACCAGTTCGGCCCCCGTTTTGCTCCAACTTTCGTGCCATAACGAATGGTCCGAAACGCACCAAAACATGAGTTTTGGGTCCAATGGGGTGGATCGGGTGCGTTCGTTGCGAAAAGTTCCGACGCGACTTTGTTGCAGGAACTTTTGCACTAATTGCACGACTTCGGCCCCGTTTTGCACCGAGTTTCATGTTGTAACAAAATGGTCCGAAACGCACCAAAACATGAGTTTAGGGTCAAATGGGATGCATCGGGTGCGTTCGTTGCGAAAAATTCGGACGCGACATTTTGCGCGAACTTTTGCACTAATTCCACCAGTTCGGCCCGTTTTGCACCGACTTTCATGCAGTAACGAAACGGTCCGAAACGCACCAAAACATGAGTTTTGCACGAACTTTTGCGCTAATTGCACAAGTTCGGCCCCGTTTTGCACCAACTTTCATGCAGTAACGAAACGGTCCAAAACGCACCAAAACATGAGTTTGCACGAACTTTTGCACTAATTGCACCAGTTCGGCCCCGTTTTGCACCAACTTTCGTGCAGTAACGATATGATCCGAATCCCACCAAAACATGAGTTCAGGGTCCAATGGGGTGGATCGGGTGCATTCGTTGCAAAAAGTTCCGACGCCACTTCGTTGCACGAACATTTGCACTAATTGCACCAGTTCAGCCCCGTTTTGCTCCAACTTTCGTGCCATAACGAATGGTCCGAAATGCACCAAAACATTAGTTTTGGGTCCAATGGGGTGGATCGGGTGCGTTCGTTGCGAAAAGTTCCGACGCGACTTTGTTGCAGGAACTTTTGCACTAATTGCACGACTTCGGCCCCGTTTTGCACCGATTTTCATGTTGTAACAAAATGGTCCGAAACGCACCAAAACATGAGTTTAGGGTCAAATGGGATTCATCGCGTGCGTTCGTTGCGAAAAATTCGGACGCGACATTTTGCGCGAACTTTTGCACTAATTCCACCAGCTCGGCCCGTTTTGCACCGACTTTCATGCAGTAACGAAACGGTCCAAGACGCACCAAAACATGAGTTTTGCACGAACTTTTGCGCTAATTGCACCAGTTCGGCCCCATTTTGCACCAACTTTCGTGCAGTAACGATATGATCCGAATCCCACCAAAACATGAGTTCAGGGTCCAATGGGGTGGATCGGGTGCATTCGTTGCAAAAAGTTCCGACGCCACTTCGTTGCACGAACATTTGCACTAATTGCACCACTTCGGCCCCGTTTTGCTCCAACTTTCGTGCCATAACGAATGGTCCGAAACGCACCAAAACATGAGTTTTGGGTCTAATGGGGTGGATCGGGTGCGTTCGTTGCGAAAAGTTCCGACGCGACTTTGTTGCAGGAACTTTTGCACTAATTGCACGACTTCGGCCCCGTTTTGCACCGATTTTCATGTTGTAACAAAATGGTCCGAAACGCACCAAAACATGAGTTTAGGGTCAAATGGGATGCATCGGGTGCGTTCGTTGCGAAAAATTGGGACGCGACATTTTGCGCGAACTTTTGCACAAATTCCACCAGGTCGGCCCGTTTTGCACCGACTTTCATGCAGTAACGAAACGGTCCGAAACGCACCAAAACATGAGTTTTGCACGAACTTTTGCGCTAATTGCACAAGTTCGGCCCCGTTTTGCACCAACTTTCATGCAGTAATGAAACGGTCCAAAACGCACCAAAACAGGAGTTTTGCACGGACTTTTGCACTAATTGCACCAGTTCGGCCCCGTTTTGCACCAACTTTCGTGCAGTAACGATATGATCCGAATCCCACCAAAACATGAGTTCAGGGTCCAATGGGGTGGATCGGGTGCATTCGTTGCAAAAAGTTCCGACGCCACTTCGTTGCACGAACATTTGCACTAATTGCACCAGTTCGGCCCCGTTTTGCTCCAACTTTCGTGCCATAACGAATGGTCCGAAACGCACCAAAACATGAGTTTTGGGTCCAATGGGGTGGATCGGGTGCGTTCGTTGCGAAAAGTTCCGACGCGACTTTGTTGCAGGAACTTTTGCACTAATTGCACGACTTCGGCCCCGTTTTGCACCGAGTTTCATGTTGTAACAAAATGGTCCGAAACGCACCAAAACATGAGTTTAGGGTCAAATGGGATGCATCGGGTGCGTTCGTTGCGAAAAATTCGGACGCGACATTTTGCGCGAACTTTTGCACTAATTCCACCAGTTCGGCCCGTTTTGCACCGACTTTCATGCAGTAACGAAACGGTCCGAAACGCACCAAAACTTGAGTTTTGCACGAACTTTTGCGCTAATTGCACAAGTTCGGCCCCGTTTTGCACCAACTTTCATGCAGTAACGAAACGGTCCAAAACGCACCAAAACATGAGTTTGCACGAACTTTTGCACTAATTGCACCAGTTCGGCCCCGTTTTGCACCAACTTTCGTGCAGTAACGATATGATCCGAATCCCACCAAAACATGAGTTCAGGGTCCAATGGGGTGGATCGGGTGCATTCGTTGCAAAAAGTTCCGACGCCACTTCGTTGCACGAACATTTGCACTAATTGCACCAGTTCAGCCCCGTTTTGCTCCAACTTTCGTGCCATAACGAATGGTCCGAAATGCACCAAAACATTAGTTTTGGGTCCAATGGGGTGGATCGGGTGCGTTCGTTGCGAAAAGTTCCGACGCGACTTTGTTGCAGGAACTTTTGCACTAATTGCACGACTTCGGCCCCGTTTTGCACCGATTTTCATGTTGTAACAAAATGGTCCGAAACGCACCAAAACATGAGTTTAGGGTCAAATGGGATTCATCGCGTGCGTTCGTTGCGAAAAATTCGAACGCGACATTTTGCGCGAACTTTTGCACTAATTCCACCAGCTCGGCCCGTTTTGCACCGACTTTCATGCAGTAACGAAACGGTCCAAGACGCACCAAAACATGAGTTTTGCACGAACTTTTGCGCTAATTGCACCAGTTCGGCCCCGTTTTGCACCAACTTTCGTGCAGTAACGATATGATCCGAATCCCACCAAAACATGAGTTCAGGGTCCAATAGGGTGGATCGGGTGCATTCGTTGCAAAAAGTTCCGACGCCACTTCGTTGCACGAACATTTGCACTAATTGCACCACTTCGGCCCCGTTTTGCTCCAACTTTCGTGCCATAACGAATGGTCCGAAACGCACCAAAACATGAGTTTTGGGTCCAATGGGGTGGATCGGGTGCGTTCGTTGCGAAAAGTTCCGACGCGACTTTGTTGCAGGAACTTTTGCACTAATTGCACGACTTCGGCCCCGTTTTGCACCGAGTTTCATGTTGTAACAAAATGGTCCGAAACGCACCAAAACATGAGTTTAGGGTCAAATGGGAAGCATCGGGTGCGTTCGTTGCGAAAAATTCGGACGCGACATTTTGCGCGAACTTTTGCACTAATTCCACCAGTTCGGCCCATTTTGCACCGACTTTCATGCAGTAACGAAACGGTCCAAGACGCACCAAAACATGAGTTTGCACGGACTTTTGCACTAATTGCACCAGTTCGGCCCCGTTTTGCACCAACTTTCGTGCAGTAACGATATGATCCGAATCCCACCAAAACATGAGTTCAGGGTCCAATGGGGTGGATCGGGTGCGTTCGTTGCGAAAAGTTCCGACGCGACTTTGTTGCAGGAACTTTTGCACTAATTGCACGACTTCGGCCCCGTTTTGCACCGAGTTTCATGTTGTAACAAAATGGTCCGAAACGCACCAAAACATGAGTTTAGGGTCAAATGGGATGCATCGGGTGCGTTCGTTGCGAAAAATTCGGACGCGACATTTTGCGCGAACTTTTGCACTAATTCCACCAGTTCGGCCCGTTTTGCACCGACTTTCATGCAGTAACGAAACGGTCCGAAACGCACCAAAACATGAGTTTTGCACGAACTTTTGCGCTAATTGCACAAGTTCGGCCCCGTTTTGCACCAACTTTCATGCAGTAACGAAACGGTCCAAAACGCACCAAAACATGAGTTTGCACGGACTTTTGCACTAATTGCACCAGTTCGGCCCCGTTTTGCACCAACTTTCGTGCAGTAACGATATGATCCGAATCCCACCAAAACATGAGTTCAGGGTCCAATGGGGTGGATCGGGTGCGTTCGTTGCGAAAAGTTCCGACGCGACTTTGTTGCAGGAACTTTTGCACTAATTGCACGACTTCGGCCCCGTTTTGCACCGATTTTTCATGTTGTAACAAAATGGTCCGAAACGCACCAAAACATGAGTTTAGGGTCAAATGGGATTCATCGCGTGCGTTCGTTGCGAAAAATTCGGACGCGACATTTTGCGCGAACTTTTGCACTAATTCCACCAGCTCGGCCCGTTTTGCACCGACTTTCATGCAGTAACGAAACGGTCCAAGACGCACCAAAACATGAGTTTTGCACGAACTTTTGCGCTAATTGCACCAGTTCGGCCCCATTTTGCACCAACTTTCGTGCAGTAACGATATGATCCGAATCCCACCAAAACATGAGTTCACGGTCCAATGGGGTGGATCGGGTGCATTCGTTGCAAAAAGTTCCGACGCCACTTCGTTGCACGAACATTTGCACTAATTGCACCACTTCGGCCCCGTTTTGCTCCAACTTTCGTGCCATAACGAATGGTCCGAAACGCACCAAAACATGAGTTTTGGGTCCAATGGGGTGGATCGGGTGCGTTCGTTGCGAAAAGTTCCGACGCGACTTTGTTGCAGGAACTTTTGCACTAATTGCACGACTTCGGCCCCGTTTTGCACCGATTTTCATGTTGTAACAAAATGGTCCGAAACGCACCAAAACATGAGTTTAGGGTCAAATGGGATGCATCGGGTGCGTTCGTTGCGAAAAATTGGGACGCGACATTTTGCGCGAACTTTTGCACAAATTCCACCAGGTCGGCCCGTTTTGCACCGACTTTCATGCAGTAACGAAACGGTCCGAAACGCACCAAAACATGAGTTTTGCACGAACTTTTGCGCTAATTGCACAAGTTCGGCCCCGTTTTGCACCAACTTTCATGCAGTAATGAAACGGTCCAAAACGCACCAAAACATGAGTTTTGCACGGACTTTTGCACTAATTGCACCACTTCGGCCCCGTTTTGCACCAACTTTCGTGCAGTAACGATATGATCCGAATCCCACCAAAACATGAGTTCAGGGTCCAATGGGGTGGATCGGGTGCATTCGTTGCAAAAAGTTCCGACGCCACTTCGTTGCACGAACATTTGCACTAATTGCACCAGTTCGGCCCCGTTTTGCTCCAACTTTCGTGCCATAATGAATGGTCCGAAACGCACCAAAACATGAGTTTTGGGTCCAATGGGGTGGATCGGGTGCGTTCGTTGCGAAAAGTTCCGACGCGACTTTGTTGCAGGAACTTTTGCACTAATTGCACGACTTCGGCCCCGTTTTGCACCGAGTTTCATGTTGTAACAAAATGGTCCGAAATGCACCAAAACATGAGTTTAGGGTCAAATGGGATGCATCGGGTGCGTTCGTTGCGAAAAATTCGGACGCGACATTTTGCGCGAACTTTTGCACTAATTCCACCAGTTCGGCCCGTTTTGCACCGACTTTCATGCAGTAACGAAACGGTCCGAAACGCACCAAAACATGAGTTTTGCACGAACTTTTGCGCTAATTGCACAAGTTCGGCCCCGTTTTGCACCAACTTTCATGCAGTAACGAAACGGTCCAAAACGCACCAAAACATGAGTTTGCACGAACTTTTGCACTAATTGCACCAGTTCGGCCCCGTTTTGCACCAACTTTCGTGCAGTAACGATATGATCCGAATCCCACCAA
The DNA here is from genome assembly GCA_032594955.1 of Panicum miliaceum. Lineage (NCBI taxonomy): Eukaryota > Viridiplantae > Streptophyta > Magnoliopsida > Poales > Poaceae > Panicum > Panicum miliaceum. Next base: position 26,582,181 of record CM064062.1, on the reverse strand, counting down.
AACATGAGTTCAGGGTCCAATGGGGTGGATCGGGTGCATTCGTTGCAAAAAGTTCCGACGCCACTTCGTTGCACGAACATTTGCACTAATTGCACCAGTTCAGCCCCGTTTTGCTCCAACTTTCGTGCCATAACGAATGGTCCGAAATGCACCAAAACATTAGTTTTGGGTCCAATGGGGTGGATCGGGTGCGTTCGTTGCGAAAAGTTCCGACGCGACTTTGTTGCAGGAACTTTTGCACTAATTGCACGACTTCGGCCCCGTTTTGCACCGATTTTCATGTTGTAACAAAATGGTCCGAAACGCACCAAAACATGAGTTTAGGGTCAAATGGGATTCATCGCGTGCGTTCGTTGCGAAAAATTCGAACGCGACATTTTGCGCGAACTTTTGCACTAATTCCACCAGCTCGGCCCGTTTTGCACCGACTTTCATGCAGTAACGAAACGGTCCAAGACGCACCAAAACATGAGTTTTGCACGAACTTTTGCGCTAATTGCACCAGTTCGGCCCCGTTTTGCACCAACTTTCGTGCAGTAACGATATGATCCGAATCCCAGCAAAACATGAGTTCAGGGTCCAATGGGGTGGATCGGGTGCATTCGTTGCAAAAAGTTCCGACGCCACTTCGTTGCACGAACATTTGCACTAATTGCACCAGTTCGGCCCCGTTTTGCTCCAACTTTCGTGCCATAACGAATGGTCCGAAACGCACCAAAACATGAGTTTTGGGTCCAATGGGGTGGATCGGGTGCGTTCGTTGCGAAAAGTTCCGACGCGACTTTGTTGCAGGAACTTTTGCACTAATTGCACGACTTCGGCCCCGTTTTGCACCGAGTTTCATGTTGTAACAAAATGGTCCGAAACGCACCAAAACATGAGTTTAGGGTCAAATGGGAAGCATCGGGTGCGTTCGTTGCGAAAAATTCGGACGCGACATTTTGCGCGAACTTTTGCACTAATTCCACCAGTTCGGCCCATTTTGCACCGACTTTCATGCAGTAACGAAACGGTCCAAGACGCACCAAAACATGAGTTTGCACGGACTTTTGCACTAATTGCACCAGTTCGGCCCCGTTTTGCACCAACTTTCGTGCAGTAACGATATGATCCGAATCCCACCAAAACATGAGTTCAGGGTCCAATGGGGTGGATCGGGTGCGTTCGTTGCGAAAAGTTCCGACGCGACTTTGTTGCAGGAACTTTTGCACTAATTGCACGACTTCGGCCCCGTTTTGCACCGAGTTTCATGTTGTAACAAAATGGTCCGAAACGCACCAAAACATGAGTTTAGGGTCAAATGGGATGCATCGGGTGCGTTCGTTGCGAAAAATTCGGACGCGACATTTTGCGCGAACTTTTGCACTAATTCCACCAGTTCGGCCCGTTTTGCACCGACTTTCATGCAGTAACGAAACGGTCCGAAACGCACCAAAACATGAGTTTTGCACGAACTTTTGCGCTAATTGCACAAGTTCGGCCCCGTTTTGCACCAACTTTCATGCAGTAACGAAACGGTCCAAAACGCACCAAAACATGAGTTTGCACGAACTTTTGCACTAATTGCACCAGTTCGGCCCCGTTTTGCACCAACTTTCGTGCAGTAACGATATGATCCGAATCCCACCAAAACATGAGTTCAGGGTCCAATGGGGTGGATCGGGTGCATTCGTTGCAAAAAGTTCCGACGCCACTTCGTTGCACGAACATTTGCACTAATTGCACCAGTTCAGCCCCGTTTTGCTCCAACTTTCGTGCCATAACGAATGGTCCGAAATGCACCAAAACATTAGTTTTGGGTCCAATGGGGTGGATCGGGTGCGTTCGTTGCGAAAAGTTCCGACGCGACTTTGTTGCAGGAACTTTTGCACTAATTGCACGACTTCGGCCCCGTTTTGCACCGATTTTCATGTTGTAACAAAATGGTCCGAAACGCACCAAAACATGAGTTTAGGGTCAAATGGGATTCATCGCGTGCGTTCGTTGCGAAAAATTCGAACGCGACATTTTGCGCGAACTTTTGCACTAATTCCACCAGCTCGGCCCGTTTTGCACCGACTTTCATGCAGTAACGAAACGGTCCAAGACGCACCAAAACATGAGTTTTGCACGAACTTTTGCGCTAATTGCACCAGTTCGGCCCCGTTTTGCACCAACTTTCGTGCAGTAACGATATGATCCGAATCCCAGCAAAACATGAGTTCAGGGTCCAATGGGGTGGATCGGGTGCATTCGTTGCAAAAAGTTCCGACGCCACTTCGTTGCACGAACATTTGCACTAATTGCACCAGTTCGGCCCCGTTTTGCTCCAACTTTCGTGCCATAACGAATGGTCCGAAACGCACCAAAACATGAGTTTTGGGTCCAATGGGGTGGATCGGGTGCGTTCGTTGCGAAAAGTTCCGACGCGACTTTGTTGCAGGAACTTTTGCACTAATTGCACGACTTCGGCCCCGTTTTGCACCGAGTTTCATGTTGTAACAAAATGGTCCGAAACGCACCAAAACATGAGTTTAGGGTCAAATGGGAAGCATCGGGTGCGTTCGTTGCGAAAAATTCGGACGCGACATTTTGCGCGAACTTTTGCACTAATTCCACCAGTTCGGCCCATTTTGCACCGACTTTCATGCAGTAACGAAACGGTCCAAGACGCACCAAAACATGAGTTTGCACGGACTTTTGCACTAATTGCACCAGTTCGGCCCCGTTTTGCACCAACTTTCGTGCAGTAACGATATGATCCGAATCCCACCAAAACATGAGTTCAGGGTCCAATGGGGTGGATCGGGTGCGTTCGTTGCGAAAAGTTCCGACGCGACTTTGTTGCAGGAACTTTTGCACTAATTGCACGACTTCGGCCCCGTTTTGCACCGAGTTTCATGTTGTAACAAAATGGTCCGAAACGCACCAAAACATGAGTTTAGGGTCAAATGGGATGCATCGGGTGCGTTCGTTGCGAAAAATTCGGACGCGACATTTTGCGCGAACTTTTGCACTAATTCCACCAGTTCGGCCCGTTTTGCACCGACTTTCATGCAGTAACGAAACGGTCCGAAACGCACCAAAACATGAGTTTTGCACGAACTTTTGCGCTAATTGCACAAGTTCGGCCCCGTTTTGCACCAACTTTCATGCAGTAACGAAACGGTCCAAAACGCACCAAAACATGAGTTTGCACGAACTTTTGCACTAATTGCACCAGTTCGGCCCCGTTTTGCACCAACTTTCGTGCAGTAACGATATGATCCGAATCCCACCAAAACATGAGTTCAGGGTCCAATGGGGTGGATCGGGTGCATTCGTTGCAAAAAGTTCCGACGCCACTTCGTTGCACGAACATTTGCACTAATTGCACCAGTTCAGCCCCGTTTTGCTCCAACTTTCGTGCCATAACGAATGGTCCGAAATGCACCAAAACATTAGTTTTGGGTCCAATGGGGTGGATCGGGTGCGTTCGTTGCGAAAAGTTCCGACGCGACTTTGTTGCAGGAACTTTTGCACTAATTGCACGACTTCGGCCCCGTTTTGCACCGATTTTCATGTTGTAACAAAATGGTCCGAAACGCACCAAAACATGAGTTTAGGGTCAAATGGGATTCATCGCGTGCGTTCGTTGCGAAAAATTCGAACGCGACATTTTGCGCGAACTTTTGCACTAATTCCACCAGCTCGGCCCGTTTTGCACCGACTTTCATGCAGTAACGAAACGGTCCAAGACGCACCAAAACATGAGTTTTGCACGAACTTTTGCGCTAATTGCACCAGTTCGGCCCCGTTTTGCACCAACTTTCGTGCAGTAACGATATGATCCGAATCCCACCAAAACATGAGTTCAGGGTCCAATGGGGTGGATCGGGTGCATTCGTTGCAAAAAGTTCCGACGCCACTTCGTTGCACGAACATTTGCACTAATTGCACCAGTTCAGCCCCGTTTTGCTCCAACTTTCGTGCCATAACGAATGGTCCGAAATGCACCAAAACATTAGTTTTGGGTCCAATGGGGTGGATCGGGTGCGTTCGTTGCGAAAAGTTCCGACGCGACTTTGTTGCAGGAACTTTTGCACTAATTGCACGACTTCGGCCCCGTTTTGCACCGATTTTCATGTTGTAACAAAATGGTCCGAAACGCACCAAAACATGAGTTTAGGGTCAAATGGGATTCATCGCGTGCGTTCGTTGCGAAAAATTCGAACGCGACATTTTGCGCGAACTTTTGCACTAATTCCACCAGCTCGGCCCGTTTTGCACCGACTTTCATGCAGTAACGAAACGGTCCAAGACGCACCAAAACATGAGTTTTGCACGAACTTTTGCGCTAATTGCACCAGTTCGGCCCCGTTTTGCACCAACTTTCGTGCAGTAACGATATGATCCGAATCCCACCAAAACATGAGTTCAGGGTCCAATGGGGTGGATCGGGTGCATTCGTTGCAAAAAGTTCCGACGCCACTTCGTTGCACGAACATTTGCACTAATTGCACCAGTTCGGCCCCATTTTGCTCCAACTTTCGTGCCATAACGAATGGTCCGAAACGCACCAAAACATGACTTTTGGGTCCAATGGGGTGGATCGGGTGCGTTCGTTGCGAAAAGTTCCGACGCGACTTTGTTGCAGGAACTTTTGCACTAATTGCACGACTTCGGCCCCGTTTTGCACCGAGTTTCATGTTGTAACAAAATGGTCCGAAACGCACCAAAACATGAGTTTAGGGTCAAATGGGATGCATCGGGTGCGTTCGTTGCGAAAAATTCAGACGCGACATTTTGCGCGAACTTTTGCACTAATTCCACCAGGTCGGCCCGTTTTGCACCGACTTTCATGCAGTAACGAAACGGTCCGAAACGCACCAAAACATGAGTTTTGCACGAACTTTTGCGCTAATTGCACAAGTTCGGCCCCGTTTTGCACCAACTTTCATGCAGTAACGAAACGGTCCAAAACGCACCAAAACATGAGTTTGCACGAACTTTTGCGCTAATTGCACAAGTTCGGCCCCGTTTTGCACCAACTTTCATGCAGTAACGAAACGGTCCAAAACGCACCAAAACATGAGTTTGCACGAACTTTTGCACTAATTGCACCAGTTCGGCCCCGTTTTGCACCAACTTTCGTGCAGTAACGATATGATCCGAATCCCACCAAAACATGAGTTCAGGGTCCAATGGGGTGGATCGGGTGCATTCGTTGCAAAAAGTTCCGACGCAACTTCGTTGCAACGAACATTTGCACTAATTGCACCAGTTCGGCCCCGTTTTGCTCCAACTTTCGTGCCATAACGAATGGTCCGAAACGCACCAAAACATGAGTTTTGGGTCCAATGGGGTGGATCGGGTGCGTTCGTTGCGAAAAGTTCCGACGCGACTTTGTTGCAGGAACTTTTGCACTAATTGCACGACTTCGGGCCCCGTTTTGCACCGATTTTCATGTTGTAACAAAATGGTCCGAAACGCACCAAAACATGAGTTTAGGGTCAAATGGGATGAATCGGGTGCGTTCGTTGCGAAAAATTGGGACGCGACATTTTGCGCGAACTTTTGCACAAATTCCACCAGGTCGGCCCATTTTGCACCGACTTTCATGCAGTAACGAAACGGTCCGAAACGCACCAAAACATGAGTTTTGCACGAACTTTTGCGCTAATTGCACAAGTTCGGCCCCCGTTTTGCACCAACTTTCATGCAGTAACGAAACGGTCCAAAACGCACCCAAAACATGAGTTTTGCACGGACTTTTGCGCTAATTGCACCAGTTCAGCCCCGTTTGTGCACCAACTTTCGTGCAGTAACGATATGATCCGAATCCTACCAAAACATGATTTCAGGGTCCAATGGGGTGGATCGGGTGCATTCGTTGCAAAAAGTTCCGACGCCACTTCGTTGCACGAACATTTGCACTAATTGCACCAGTTCGGCCCCGTTTTGCTCGAACTTTCGTGCCATAACGAATGGTCCGAAACGCACCAAAACATGAGTTTTGGGTCCAATGGGGTGGATCGGGTGCGTTCGTTGCGAAAAGTTCCGACGCGACTTTGTTGCAGGAACTTTTGCACCTAATTGCACGACTTCGGCCCCGTTTTGCACCGAGTTTCATGTTGTAACAAAATGGTCCGAAACGCACCAAAACATGAGTTTAGGGTCAAATGGGATGCATCGGGTGCGTTCGTTGCGAAAAATTCAGACGCGACATTTTGCGCGAACTTTTGCACTAATTCCACCAGGTCGGCCCGTTTTGCACCGACTTTCCTGCAGTAACGAAACGGTCCGAAACGCACCAAAACATGAGTTTTGCACGAACTTTTGCGCTAATTGCACAAGTTCGGCCCCGTTTTGCACCAACTTTCATGCAGTAACGAAACGGTCCAAAACGCACCAAAACATGAGTTTGCACGAACTTTTGCACTAATTGCACCAGTTCGGCCCCGTTTTGCACCAACTTTCATGCAGTAACGAAACGGTCCAAAACGCACCAAAACATGAGTTTGCACGAACTTTTGCACTAATTGCACCAGTTCGGCCCCGTTTTGCACCAACTTTCGTGCAGTAACGATATGATCCGAATCCCACCAAAACATGAGTTCAGGGTCCAATGGGGTGGATCGGGTGCATTCGTTGCAAAAAGTTCCGACGCAACTTCGTTGCACGAACATTTGCACTAATTGCACCAGTTCGGCCCCGTTTTGCTCCAACTTTCGTGCCATAACGAATGGTCCGAAACGCACCAAAACATGAGTTTTGGGTCCAATGGGGTGGATCGGGTGCGTTCGTTGCGAAAAGTTCCGACGCGACTTTGTTGCAGGAACTTTTGCACTAATTGCACGACTTCGGCCCCGTTTTGCAACCGATTTTCATGTTGTAAACAAAATGGTCCGAAACGCACCAAAACATGAGTTTAGGGTCAAATGGGATGAATCGGGTGCGTTCGTTGCGAAAAATTGGGACGCGACATTTTGCGCGAACTTTTGCACAAATTCCACCAGGTCGGCCCATTTTGCACCGACTTTCATGCAGTAACGAAACGGTCCGAAACGCACCAAAACATGAGTTTTGCACGAACTTTTGCGCTAATTGCACAAGTTCGGCCCCGTTTTGCACCAACTTTCATGCAGTAACGAAACGGTCCAAAACGCACCAAAACATTAGTTTTGCACGGACTTTTGCGCTAATTGCACCAGTTCAGCCCCGTTTTGCACCAACTTTCGTGCAGTAACGATATGATCCGAATCCCACCAAAACATGAGTTCAGGGTCCAATGGGGTGGATCGGGTGCATTCGTTGCAAAAAGTTCCGACGCCACTTCGTTGCACGAACATTTGCACTAATTGCACCAGTTCGGCCCCGTTTTGCTCCAACTTTCGTGCCATAACGAATGGTCCGAAACGCACCAAAACATGAGTTTTGGGTCCAATGGGGTGGATCGGGTGCGTTCGTTGCGAAAAGTTCCGACGCGACTTTGTTGCAGGAACTTTTGCACTAATTGCACGACTTCGGCCCCGTTTTGCACCGAGTTTCATGTTGTAACAAAATGGTCCGAAACGCACCAAAACATGAGTTTAGGGTCAAATGGGATGCATCGGGTGCGTTCGTTGCGAAAAATTCAGACGCGGACATTTTGCGCGAACTTTTGCACTAATTCCACCAGGTCGGCCCGTTTTGCACCGACTTTCATGCAGTAACGAAACGGTCCGAAACGCACCAAAACATGAGTTTTGCACGAACTTTTGCGCTAATTGCACAAGTTCGGCCCCGTTTTGCACCAACTTTCATGCAGTAACGAAACGGTCCAAAACGCACCAAAACATGAGTTTGCACGAACTTTTGCGCTAATTGCACAAGTTCGGCCCCGTTTTGCACCAACTTTCATGCAGTAACGAAACGGTCCAAAACGCACCAAAACATGAGTTTGCACGAAATTTTGCACTAATTGCACCAGTTCGGCCCCGTTTTGCACCAACTTTCGTGCAGTAACGATATGATCCGAATCCCACCAAAACATGAGTTCAGGGTCCAATGGGGTGGATCGGGTGCATTCGTTGCAAAAAGTTCCGACGCAACTTCGTTGCACGAACATTTGCACTAATTGCACCAGTTCGGCCCCGTTTTGCTCCAACTTTCGTGCCATAACGAATGGTCCGAAACGCACCAAAACATGAGTTTTGGGTCCAATGGGGTGGATCGGGTGCGTTCGTTGCGAAAAGTTCCGACGCGACTTTGTTGCAGGAACTTTTGCACTAATTGCACGACTTCGGCCCCGTTTTGCACCGATTTTCATGTTGTAACAAAATGGTCCGAAACGCACCAAAACATGAGTTTAGGGTCAAATGGGATGAATCGGGTACGTTCGTTGCGAAAAATTGGGACGCGACATTTTGCGCGAACTTTTGCACAAATTCCACCAGGTCGGCCCATTTTGCACCGACTTTCATGCAGTAACGAAACGGTCCGAAACGCACCAAAACATGAGTTTTTGCACGAACTTTTGCGCTAATTGCACAAGTTCGGCCCCGTTTTGCACCAACTTTCATGCAGTAACGAAACGGTCCAAAACGCACCAAAACATTAGTTTTGCACGGACTTTTGCGCTAATTGCACCAGTTCAGCCCCGTTTTGCACCAACTTTCGTGCAGTAACGATATGATCCGAATCCCACCAAAACATGAGTTCAGGGTCCAATGGGGTGGATCGGGTGCATTCGTTGCAAAAAGTTCCGACGCCACTTCGTTGCACGAACATTTGCACTAATTGCACCAGTTCGGCCCCGTTTTGCTCGAACTTTCGTGCCATAACGAATGGTCCGAAACGCACCAAAACATGAGTTTTGGGTCCAATGGGGTGGATCGGGTGCGTTCGTTGCGAAAAGTTCCGACGCGACTTTGTTGCAGGAACTTTTGCACCTAATTGCACGACTTCGGCCCCGTTTTGCACCGAGTTTCATGTTGTAACAAAATGGTCCGAAACGCACCAAAACATGAGTTTAGGGTCAAATGGGATGCATCGGGTGCGTTCGTTGCGAAAAATTCAGACGCGACATTTTGCGCGAACTTTTGCACTAATTCCACCAGGTCGGACCCGTTTTGCACCGACTTTCATGCAGTAACGAAACGGTCCGAAACGCACCAAAACATGAGTTTTGCACGAACTTTTGCGCTAATTGCACAAGTTCGGCCCCGTTTTGCACCAACTTTCATGCCGTAACGAAACGGTCCAAAACGCACCAAAACATGAGTTTGCACGAACTTTTGCGCTAATTGCACAAGTTCGGCCCCGTTTTGCACCAACTTTCATGCAGTAACGAAACGGTCCAAAACGCACCAAAACATGAGTTTGCACGAAATTTTGCACTAATTGCACCAGTTCGGCCCCGTTTTGCACCAACTTTCGTGCAGTAACGATATGATCCGAATCCCACCAAAACATGAGTTCAGGGTCCAATGGGGTGGATCGGGTGCATTCGTTGCAAAAAGTTCCGACGCAACTTCGTTGCACGAACATTTGCACTAATTGCACCAGTTCGGCCCCGTTTTGCTCCAACTTTCGTGCCATAACGAATGGTCCGAAACGCACCAAAACATGAGTTTTGGGTCCAATGGGGTGGATCGGGTGCGTTCGTTGCGAAAAGTTCCGACGCGACTTTGTTGCAGGAACTTTTGCACTAATTGCACGACTTCGGCCCCGTTTTGCACCGATTTTCATGTTGTAACAAAATGGTCCGAAACGCACCAAAACATGAGTTTAGGGTCAAATGGGATGAATCGGGTACGTTCGTTGCGAAAAATTGGGACGCGACATTTTGCGCGAACTTTTGCACAAATTCCACCAGGTCGGCCCATTTTGCACCGACTTTCATGCAGTAACGAAACGGTCCGAAACGCACCAAAACATGAGTTTTGCACGAACTTTTGCGCTAATTGCACAAGTTCGGCCCCGTTTTGCACCAACTTTCATGCAGTAACGAAACGGTCCAAAACGCACCAAAACATTAGTTTTGCACGGACTTTTGCGCTAATTGCACCAGTTCAGCCCCGTTTTGCACCAACTTTCGTGCAGTAACGATATGATCCGAATCCCCACCAAAACATGAGTTCAGGGTCCAATGGGGTGGATCGGGTGCATTCGTTGCAAAAAGTTCCGACGCCACTTCGTTGCACGAACATTTGCACTAATTGCACCAGTTCGGCCCCGTTTTGCTCCAACTTTCGTGCCATAACGAATGGTCCGAAACGCACCAAAACATGAGTTTTGGGTCCAATGGGGTGGATCGGGTGCGTTCGTTGCGAAAAGTTCCGACGCGACTTTGTTGCAGGAACTTTTGCACTAATTTGCACGACTTCGGCCCCGTTTTGCACCGAGTTTCATGTTGTAACAAAATGGTCCGAAACGCACCAAAACATGAGTTTAGGGTCAAATGGGATGCATCGGGTGCGTTCGTTGCGAAAAATTCAGACGCGACATTTTGCGCGAACTTTTGCACTAATTCCACCAGGGTCGGCCCGTTTTGCACCGACTTTCATGCAGTAACGAAACGGTCCGAAACGCACCAAAACATGAGTTTTGCACGAACTTTTGCGCTAATTGCACAAGTTCGGCCCCCGTTTTGCACCAACTTTCATGCAGTAACGAAACGGTCCAAAACGCACCAAAACATGAGTTTTGCACGAACTTTTGCGCTAATTGCACAAGTTCGGCCCCGTTTTGCACCAACTTTCATGCAGTAACGAAACGGTCCAAAACGCACCAAAACATGAGTTTGCACGAACTTTTGCACTAATTGCACCAGTTCGGCCCCGTTTTGCACCAACTTTCGTGCAGTAACGATATGATCCGAATCCCACCAAAACATGAGTTCAGGGTCCAATGGGGTGGATCGGGTGCATTCGTTGCAAAAAGTTCCGACGCAACTTCGTTGCACGAACATTTGCACTAATTGCACCAGTTCGGCCCCGTTTTGCTCCAACTTTCGTGCCATAACGAATGGTCCGAAACGCACCAAAACATGAGTTTTGGGTCCAATGGGGTGGATCGGGTGCGTTCGTTGCGAAAAGTTCCGACGCGACTTTGTTGCAGGAACTTTTGCACTAATTGCACGACTTCGGCCCCGTTTTGCACCGATTTTCATGTTGTAACAAAATGGTCCGAAACACACCAAAACATGAGTTTAGGGTCAAATGGGATGAATCGGGTGCGTTCGTTGCGAAAAATTGGGACGCGACATTTTGCGCGAACTTTTGCACAAATTCCACCAGGTCGGCCCATTTTGCACCGACTTTCATGCAGTAACGAAACGGTCCGAAACGCACCAAAACATGAGTTTTGCACGAACTTTTGCGCTAATTGCACAAGTTCGGCCCCGTTTTGCACCAACTTTCATGCAGTAACGAAACGGTCCAAAACGCACCAAAACATGAGTTTGCACGAACTTTTGCACTAATTGCACCAGTTCGGCCCCCGTTTTGCACCAACTTTCATGCAGTAACGAAACGGTCCAAAACGCACCAAAACATGAGTTTGCACGAACTTTTGCACTAATTGCACCAGTTCGGCCCCGTTTTGCACCAACTTTCGTGCAGTAACGATATGATCCGAATCCCACCAAAACATGAGTTCAGGGTCCAATGGGGTGGATCGGGTGCATTCGTTGCAAAAAGTTCCGACGCAACTTCGTTGCACGAACATTTGCACTAATTGCACCAGTTCGGCCCCGTTTTGCTCGAACTTTCGTGCCATAACGAATGGTCCGAAACGCACCAAAACATGAGTTTTGGGTCCAATGGGGTGGATCGGGTGCGTTCGTTGCGAAAAGTTCCGACGCGACTTTGTTGCAGGAACTTTTGCACTAATTGCACGACTTCGGCCCCGTTTTGCACCGATTTTCATGTTGTAACAAAATGGTCCGAAACGCACCAAAACATGAGTTTAGGGTCAAATGGGATGAATCGGGTACGTTCGTTGCGAAAAATTGGGACGCGACATTTTGCGCGAACTTTTGCACAAATTCCACCAGGTCGGCCCATTTTGCACCGACTTTCATGCAGTAACGAAACGGTCCGAAACGCACCAAAACATGAGTTTTTGCACGAACTTTTGCGCTAATTGCACAAGTTCGGCCCCGTTTTGCACCAACTTTCATGCAGTAACGAAACGGTCCAAAACGCACCAAAACATTAGTTTTGCACGGACTTTTGCGCTAATTGCACCAGTTCAGCCCCGTTTTGCACCAACTTTCGTGCAGTAACGATATGATCCGAATCCCACCAAAACATGAGTTCAGGGTCCAATGGGGTGGATCGGGTGCATTCGTTGCAAAAAGTTCCGACGCCACTTCGTTGCACGAACATTTGCACTAATTGCACCAGTTCGGCCCCGTTTTGCTCCAACTTTCGTGCCATAACGAATGGTCCGAAACGCACCAAAACATGAGTTTTGGGTCCAATGGGGTGGATCGGGTGCGTTCGTTGCGAAAAGTTCCGACGCGACTTTGTTTGCAGGAACTTTTGCACTAATTGCACGACTTCGGCCCCGTTTTGCACCGAGTTTCATGTTGTAACAAAATGGTCCGAAACGCACCAAAACATGAGTTTAGGGTCAAATGGGATGCATCGGGTGCGTTCGTTGCGAAAAATTCAGACGCGACATTTTGCGCGAACTTTTGCACTAATTCCACCAGGTCGGCCCGTTTTGCACCGACTTTCATGCAGTAACGAAACGGTCCGAAACGCACCAAAACATGAGTTTTGCACGAACTTTTTGCGCTAATTGCACAAGTTCGGCCCCGTTTTGCACCAACTTTCATGCAGTAACGAAACGGTCCAAAACGCACCAAAACATGAGTTTGCACGAACTTTTGCGCTAATTGCACAAGTTCGGCCCCCGTTTTGCACCAACTTTCATGCAGTAACGAAACGGTCCAAAACGCACCAAAACATGAGTTTGCACGAACTTTTGCACTAATTGCACCAGTTCGGCCCCCGTTTTGCACCAACTTTCGTGCAGTAACGATATGATCCGAATCCCACCAAAACATGAGTTCAGGGTCCAATGGGGTGGATCGGGTGCATTCGTTGCAAAAAGTTCCGACGCAACTTCGTTGCACGAACATTTGCACTAATTGCACCAGTTCGGCCCCGTTTTGCTCCAACTTTCGTGCCATAACGAATGGTCCGAAACGCACCAAAACATGAGTTTTGGGTCCAATGGGGTGGATCGGGTGCGTTCGTTGCGAAAAGTTCCGACGCGACTTTGTTGCAGGAACTTTTTGCACTAATTGCACGACTTCGGCCCCGTTTTGCACCGATTTTCATGTTGTAACAAAATGGTCCGAAACACACCAAAACATGAGTTTAGGGTCAAATGGGATGAATCGGGTGCGTTCGTTGCGAAAAATTGGGACGCGACATTTTGCGCGAACTTTTGCACAAATTCCACCAGGTCGGCCCATTTTGCACCGACTTTCATGCAGTAACGAAACGGTCCGAAACGCACCAAAACATGAGTTTTGCACGAACTTTTGCGCTAATTGCACAAGTTCGGCCCCGTTTTGCACCAACTTTCATGCAGTAACGAAACGGTCCAAAACGCACCAAAACATGAGTTTTGCACGGACTTTTGCGCTAATTGCACAAGTTCAGCCCCGTTTTGCACCAACTTTCGTGCAGTAACGATATGATCCGAATCCCACCAAAACATGATTTCAGGGTCCAATGGGGTGGATCGGGTGCATTCGTTGCAAAAAGTTCCGACGCCACTTCGTTGCACGAACATTTGCACTAATTGCACCAGTTCGGCCCCGTTTTGCTCCAACTTTCGTGCCATAACGAATGGTCCGAAACGCACCAAAACATGAGTTTTGGGTCCAATGGGGTGGATCGGGTGCGTTCGTTGCGAAAAGTTCCGACGCGACTTTGTTGCAGGAACTTTTGCACTAATTGCACGACTTCGGCCCCGTTTTGCACCGAGTTTCATGTTGTAACAAAATGGTCCGAAACGCACCAAACATGAGTTTAGGGTCAAATGGGATGCATCGGGTGCGTTCGTTGCGAAAAATTCAGACGCGACATTTTGCGCGAACTTTTGCACTAATTCCACCAGGTCGGCCCCGTTTTGCACCGACTTT
>CM064062.1:26536392-26567974 GCA_032594955.1 Panicum miliaceum | reverse complement strand
TTCCACCAGTTCGGCCCGTTTTGCACCGACTTTCATGCAGTAACGAAACGGTCCGAAACGCACCAAAACATGAGTTTTGCACGAACTTTTGTGCTAGTTGCACAAGTTTGGCCCCGTTTTGCACCAACTTTCATCCAGTAACGAAACGGTCCAAAACGCACCAAAACATGAGTTTTGCACGAACTTTTGCACTAATTGCACCAGTTCGGCCCCGTTTTGCACCAACTTTCGTGCAGTAACGATATGATCCGAATCCCACCAAAACATGAGTTCAGGGTCCAATGGGGTGGATCGGGTGCATTCGTTGCAAAAAGTTCCGACGCAACTTCGTTGCACGAACATTTGCACTAATTGCACCAGTTCGGCCCCGTTTTGCTCCAACTTTCGTGCCATAACGAATGGTCCGAAACGCACCAAAACATGAGTTTTGGTTCCAATGGGGTGGATCGGGTGCGTTCGTTGCGAAAAGTTCCGACGCGACTTTGTTGCAGGAACTTTTGCACTAATTGCACGACTTCGGCCCCGTTTTGCACCGAGTTTCATGTTGTAACAAAATGGTCCGAAACGCACCAAAACATGAGTTTAGGGTCAAATGGGATGCATCGGGTGCGTTCGTTGCGAAAAATTCGGACGCGACATTTTGCGCGAACTTTTGCACTAATTCCACCAGTTCGGCCCGTTTTGCACCGACTTTCATGCAGTAACGAAACGGTCCGAAACGCACCAAAACATGAGTTTTGCACGAACTTTTGCGCTAATTGCACAAGTTTGGCCCCGTTTTGCACCAACTTTCATGCAGTAACGAAACGGTCCAAAACGCACCAAAACATAAGTTTTGCACGAACTTTTGCACTAATTGCAACAGTTCGGCCCCGTTTCGCACCAACTTTCGTGCAGTAACGATATGATCCGAATCCCACCAAAACATGAGTTCAGGGTCCAATGGGGTGGATCAGGTGCATTCGTTGCAAAAAGTTCCGACGCCACTTCGTTGCACGAACATTTGCACTAATTGCACCAGTTCGGCCCGTTTTGCTCCAACTTTCGTGCCATAACGAATGGTCCGAAACGCAGCAAAACATGAGTTTTGGGTCCAATGGGGTGGATCGGGTGCTTTCGTTGCGAAAAGTTCCGACGCGACTTTGTTGCAGGAACTTTTGCACTAATTGCACGACTTCGGCCCCATTTTGCACCGAGTTTCATGTTGTAACAAAATGGTCCGAAACGCACCAAAACATGAGTTTAGGGTCAAATGGGATGCATCGGGTGCGTTCGTTGCGAAAAATTCGGACGCGACATTTTGCGCGAAGTTTTGCACTAATTCCACCAGTTCGGCCCGTTTTGCACCGACTTTCATGCAGTAACGAAACGGTCCGAAACGCACCAAAACATGAGTTTTGCACGAACTTTTGCGCTAATTGCACAAGTTTGGCCCCGTTTTGCACCAACTTTCATCCAGTAACGAAACGGTCCAAAACGCACCAAAACATGAGTTTTGCACGAACTTTTGCACTAATTGCACCAGTTCGGCCCCGTTTTGCACCAACTTTCGTGCAGTAACGATATGATCCGAATCCCACCAAAACATGAGTTCAGGGTCCAATGGGGTGGATCGGGTGCATTCGTTGCAAAAAGTTCCGACGCCACTTCGTTGCACGAACATTTGCACTAATTGCACCAGTTCGCCCCGTTTTGCTCCAACTTTCGTGCCATAATGAATGGTCCGAAACGCAGCAAAACATGAGTTTTGGGTCCAATGGGGTGGATCGGGTGCGTTCGTTGCGAAAAGTTCCGACGCGACTTTGTTGCAGGAACTTTTGCACTAATTGCACGACTTCGGCCCCGTTTTGCACCGAGTTTCATGTTGTAACAAAATGGTCCGAAACGCACCAAAACATGAGTTTAGGGTCAAATGGGATGCATCGGGTGCGTTCGTTGCGAAAAATTCGGACGCGACATTTTGCGCGAACTTTTGCACTAATTCCACCAGTTCGGCCCGTTTTGCACCGACTTTCATGCAGTAACGAAACGGTCCGAAACGCACCAAAACATGAGTTTTGCACGAACTTTTGCGCTAATTGCACAAGTTTGGCCCCGTTTATCACCAACTTTCATCCAGTAACGAAACGGTCCAAAACGCACCAAAACATGAGTTTTGCACGAACTTTTGCACTAATTGCACCAGTTCGGCCCCGTTTTGCACCAACTTTCGTGCAGTAACGATATGATCCGAATCCCAACAAAACATGAGTTCAGGGTCCAATGGGGTGGATCGGGTGCATAGGTTGCAAAAAGTTCCGACGCCACTTCGTTGCACGAACATTTGCACTAATTGCACCAGTTCAGCCCCGTTTTGCTCCAACTTTCGTGCCATAACGAATGGTCCGAAATGCACCAAAACATTAGTTTTGGGTCCAATGGGGTGGATCGGGTGCGTTCGTTGCGAAAAGTTCCGACGCGACATTGTTGCAGGAACTTTTGCACTAATTGCACGACTTCGGCCCCGTTTTGCACCGATTTTCATGTTGTAACAAAATGGTCCGAAACGCACCAAAACATGAGTTTAGGGTCAAATGGGATTCATCGCGTGCGTTCGTTGCGAAAAATTCGGACGCGACATTTTGCGCGAACTTTTGCACTAATTCCACCAGCTCGGCCCGTTTTGCACCGACTTTCATGCAGTAACGAAACGGTCCAAGACGCACCAAAACATGAGTTTTGCACGAACTTTTGCGCTAATTGCACCAGTTCGGCCCCGTTTTGCACCAACTTTCGTGCAGTAACGATATGATCCGAATCCCACCAAAACATGAGTTCAGGGTCCAATGGGGTGGATCGGGTGCATTCGTTGCAAAAAGTTCCGACGCCACTTCGTTGCACGAACATTTGCACTAATTGCACCAGTTCGGCCCCCGTTTTGCTCCAACTTTCGTGCACATAAACGAATGGTCCGAAACGCACCAAAACATGAGTTTTGGGTCCAATGGGGTGGATCGGGGTGCGTTCGTTGCGAAAAGTTCCGACGCGACTTTGTTGCAGGAACTTTTGCACTAATTGCACGACTTCGGCCCCGTTTTGCACCGATTTTCATGTTGTAACAAAATGGTCCGAAACGCAACAAAACATGAGTTTAGGGTCAAATGGGATGCATCGGGTGCCGTTCGTTGCGAAAAATTCAAACGCGACATTTTGCGCGAAATTTTGAACTAATTCCACCAGTTCGGCCCGTTTTGCACCGACTTTCACGCAGTAACGAAACGGTCCCGAAACGCACCAAAACATGAGTTTTGCACGAACTTTTGCACTAATTGCACCAGTTCGGCCCCCGTTTTGCACCAACTTTCGTGCAGTAACGATATGATCCGAATCCCACCAAAACATGATTTCAGGGTCCAATGGGGTGGATCGGGTGCATTCGTTGCAAAAAGTTCCGACGCCACTATCGTTGCACGAACATTTTGCCACTAATTGCACCAGTTCGGCCCCGTTTTGCTCCAACTTTCGTGCCATAACGAATGGTCCGAAACGCAGCAAAAACATGAGTTTTGGGTCCAATGGGGTGGATCGGGTGCTTTCGTTGCGAAAAGTTCCGACGCGACTTTGTTGCAGGAACTTTTGCACTAATTGCACGACTTCGGCCCCCGTTTTGCACCGAGTTTCATGTTGTAACAAAATGGTCCGAAACGCACCAAAACATGAGTTTAGGGTCAAATGGGATGCTTCGGGTGCGTTCGTTGCGAAAAATTCGGACGCGACATTTTGCGCGAAGTTTTGCACTAATTCCACCAGTTCGGCCCGTTTTGCACCGACTTTCATGCAGTAACGAAACGGTCCGAAACGCACCAAAACATGAGTTTTGCACGAACTTTTGCGCTAATTGCACAAGTTTGGCCCCGTTTATCACCAACTTTCATGCAGTAACGAAACGGTCCAAAACGCACCAAAACATGAGTTTTGCACGAACTTTTGCACTAATTGCACCAGTTCGGCCCCGTTTTGCACCAACTTTCGTGCAGTAACGATATGATCCGAATCCCACCAAAACATGAGTTCAGGGTCCAATGGGGTGGATCGGGTGCATTCGTTGCAAAAAGTTCCGACGCCACTTCGTTGCACGAACATTTGCACTAATTGCCACCAGTTCGCCCCGTTTTGCTCCAACTTTCGTGCCATAATGAATGGTCCGAAACGCAGCAAAACATGAGTTTTGGGTCCAATGGGGTGGATCGGGTGCGTTCGTTGCGAAAAGTTCCGACGCGACTTTGTTGCAGGAACTTTTGCACTAATTGCACGACTTCGGCCCCGTTTTGCACCGAGTTTCATGTTGTAACAAAATGGTCCGAAACGCACCAAAACATGAGTTTAGGGTCAAATGGGGATGCATCGGGTGCGTTCGTTGCGAAAAATTCGGACGCGACATTTTGCGCGAACTTTTGCACTAATTCCACCAGTTCGGCCCGTTTTGCACCGACTTTCATGCAGTAACGAAACGGTCCGAAACGCACCAAAACATGAGTTTTGCACGAACTTTTGCGCTAATTGCACAAGTTTGGCCCCGTTTATCACCAACTTTCATCCAGTAACGAAACGGTCCAAAACGCACCAAAACATGAGTTTTGCACGAACTTTTGCACTAATTGCACCAGTTCGGCCCCGTTTTGCACCAACTTTCGTGCAGTAACGATATGATCCGAATCCCACCAAAACATGAGTTCAGGGTCCAATGGGGTGGATCGGGTGCATAGGTTGCAAAAAGTTCCGACGCCACTTCGTTGCACGAACATTTGCACTAATTGCACCAGTTCAGCCCCGTTTTGCTCCAACTTTCGTGCCATAACGAATGGTCCGAAATGCACCAAAACATTAGTTTTGGGTCCAATGGGGTGGATCGGGTGCGTTCGTTGCGAAAAGTTCCGACGCGACATTGTTGCAGGAACTTTTGCACTAATTGCACGACTTCGGCCCCGTTTTGCACCGATTTTCATGTTGTAACAAAATGGTCCGAAACGCACCAAAACATGAGTTTAGGGTCAAATGGGATTCATCGCGTGCGTTCGTTGCGAAAAATTCGGACGCGACATTTTGCGCGAACTTTTGCACTAATTCCACCAGCTCGGCCCGTTTTGCACCGACTTTCATGCAGTAACGAAACGGTCCAAGACGCACCAAAACATGAGTTTTGCACGAACTTTTGCGCTAATTGCACCAGTTCGGCCCCGTTTTGCACCAACTTTCGTGCAGTAACGATATGATCCGAATCCCACCAAAACATGAGTTCAGGGTCCAATGGGGTGGATCGGGTGCATTCGTTGCAAAAAGTTCCGACGCCACTTCGTTGCACGAACATTTGCACTAATTGCACCAGTTCGGCCCCGTTTTGCTCCAACTTTCGTGCCATAACGAATGGTCCGAAACGCACCAAAACATGAGTTTTGGGTCCAATGGGGTGGATCGGGTGCGTTCGTTGCGAAAAGTTCCGACGCGACTTTGTTGCAGGAACTTTTGCACTAATTGCACGACTTCGGCCCCGTTTTGCACCGATTTTCATGTTGTAACAAAATGGTCCGAAACGCAACAAAACATGAGTTTAGGGTCAAATGGGATGCATCGGGTGCGTTCGTTGCGAAAAATTCAAACGCGACATTTTGCGCGAAATTTTGAACTAATTCCACCAGTTCGGCCCGTTTTGCACCGACTTTCACGCAGTAACGAAACGGTCCGAAACGCACCAAAACATGAGTTTTGCACGAACTTTTGCACTAATTGCACCAGTTCGGCCCCGTTTTGCACCAACTTTCGTGCAGTAACGATATGATCCGAATCCCACCAAAACATGATTTCAGGGTCCAATGGGGTGGATCGGGTGCATTCGTTGCAAAAAGTTCCGACGCCACTTCGTTGCACGAACATTTGCACTAATTGCACCAGTTCGGCCCCGTTTTGCTCCAACTTTCGTGCCATAACGAATGGTCCGAAACGCAGCAAAACATGAGTTTTGGGTCCAATGGGGTGGATCGGGTGCTTTCGTTGCGAAAAGTTCCGACGCGACTTTGTTGCAGGAACTTTTGCACTAATTGCACGACTTCGGCCCCGTTTTGCACCGAGTTTCATGTTGTAACAAAATGGTCCGAAACGCACCAAAACATGAGTTTAGGGTCAAATGGGATGCATCGGGTGCGTTCGTTGCGAAAAATTCGGACGCGACATTTTGCGCGAAGTTTTGCACTAATTCCACCAGTTCGGCCCGTTTTGCACCGACTTTCATGCAGTAACGAAACGGTCCGAAACGCACCAAAACATGAGTTTTGCACGAACTTTTGTGCTAGTTGCACAAGTTTGGCCCCGTTTTGCACCAACTTTCATCCAGTAACGAAACGGTCCAAAACGCACCAAAACATGAGTTTTGCACGAACTTTTGCACTAATTGCACCAGTTCGGCCCCGTTTTGCACCAACTTTCGTGCAGTAACGATATGATCCGAATCCCACCAAAACATGAGTTCAGGGTCCAATGGGGTGGATCGGGTGCATTCGTTGCAAAAAGTTCCGACGCAACTTCGTTGCACGAACATTTGCACTAATTGCACCAGTTCGGCCCCGTTTTGCTCCAACTTTCGTGCCATAACGAATGGTCCGAAACGCACCAAAACATGAGTTTTGGGTCCAATGGGGTGGATCGGGTGCGTTCGTTGCGAAAAGTTCCGACGCGACTTTGTTGCAGGAACTTTTGCACTAATTGCACGACTTCGGCCCCGTTTTGCACCGAGTTTCATGTTGTAACAAAATGGTCCGAAACGCACCAAAACATGAGTTTAGGGTCAAATGGGATGCATCGGGTGCGTTCGTTGCGAAAAATTCGGACGCGACATTTTGCGCGAACTTTTGCACTAATTCCACCAGTTCGGCCCGTTTTGCACCGACTTTCATGCAGTAACGAAACGGTCCGAAACGCACCAAAACATGAGTTTTGCACGAACTTTTGCGCTAATTGCACAAGTTTGGCCCCGTTTTGCACCAACTTTCATGCAGTAACGAAACGGTCCAAAACGCACCAAAACATAAGTTTTGCACGAACTTTTGCACTAATTGCAACAGTTCGGCCCCGTTTCGCACCAACTTTCGTGCAGTAACGATATGATCCGAATCCCACCAAAACATGAGTTCAGGGTCCAATGGGGTGGATCAGGTGCATTCGTTGCAAAAAGTTCCGACGCCACTTCGTTGCACGAACATTTGCACTAATTGCACCAGTTCGGCCCGTTTTGCTCCAACTTTCGTGCCATAACGAATGGTCCGAAACGCAGCAAAACATGAGTTTTGGGTCCAATGGGGTGGATCGGGTGCTTTCGTTGCGAAAAGTTCCGACGCGACTTTGTTGCAGGAACTTTTGCACTAATTGCACGACTTCGGCCCCATTTTGCACCGAGTTTCATGTTGTAACAAAATGGTCCGAAACGCACCAAAACATGAGTTTAGGGTCAAATGGGATGCATCGGGTGCGTTCGTTGCGAAAAATTCGGACGCGACATTTTGCGCGAAGTTTTGCACTAATTCCACCAGTTCGGCCCGTTTTGCACCGACTTTCATGCAGTAACGAAACGGTCCGAAACGCACCAAAACATGAGTTTTGCACGAACTTTTGCGCTAATTGCACAAGTTTGGCCCCGTTTTGCACCAACTTTCATCCAGTAACGAAACGGTCCAAAACGCACCAAAACATGAGTTTTGCACGAACTTTTGCACTAATTGCACCAGTTCGGCCCCGTTTTGCACCAACTTTCGTGCAGTAACGATATGATCCGAATCCCACCAAAACATGAGTTCAGGGTCCAATGGGGTGGATCGGGTGCATTCGTTGCAAAAAGTTCCGACGCCACTTCGTTGCACGAACATTTGCACTAATTGCACCAGTTCGCCCCGTTTTGCTCCAACTTTCGTGCCATAATGAATGGTCCGAAACGCAGCAAAACATGAGTTTTGGGTCCAATGGGGTGGATCGGGTGCGTTCGTTGCGAAAAGTTCCGACGCGACTTTGTTGCAGGAACTTTTGCACTAATTGCACGACTTCGGCCCCGTTTTGCACCGAGTTTCATGTTGTAACAAAATGGTCCGAAACGCACCAAAACATGAGTTTAGGGTCAAATGGGATGCATCGGGTGCGTTCGTTGCGAAAAATTCGGACGCGACATTTTGCGCGAACTTTTGCACTAATTCCACCAGTTCGGCCCGTTTTGCACCGACTTTCATGCAGTAACGAAACGGTCCGAAACGCACCAAAACATGAGTTTTGCACGAACTTTTGCGCTAATTGCACAAGTTTGGCCCCGTTTATCACCAACTTTCATGCAGTAACGAAACGGTCCAAAACGCACCAAAACATGAGTTTTGCACGAACTTTTGCACTAATTGCACCAGTTCGGCCCCGTTTTGCACCAACTTTCGTGCAGTAACGATATGATCCGAATCCCACCAAAACATGAGTTCAGGGTCCAATGGGGTGGATCGGGTGCATTCGTTGCAAAAAGTTCCGACGCCACTTCGTTGCACGAACATTTGCACTAATTGCACCAGTTCAGCCCCGTTTTGCTCCAACTTTCGTGCCATAACGAATGGTCCGAAATGCACCAAAACATTAGTTTTGGGTCCAATGGGGTGGATCGGGTGCGTTCGTTGCGAAAAGTTCCGACGCGACATTGTTGTAGGAACTTTTGCACTAATTGCACGACTTCGGCCCCGTTTTGCACCGATTTTCATGTTGTAACAAAATGGTCCGAAACGCACCAAAACATGAGTTTAGGGTCAAATGGGATTCATCGCGTGCGTTCGTTGCGAAAAATTCGGACGCGACATTTTGCGCGAACTTTTGCACTAATTCCACCAGCTCGGCCCGTTTTGCACCGACTTTCATGCAGTAACGAAACGGTCCAAGACGCACCAAAACATGAGTTTTGCACGAACTTTTGCGCTAATTGCACCAGTTCGGCCCCGTTTTGCACCAACTTTCGTGCAGTAACGAAACGGTCCAAAACGCACCAAAACATAAGTTTTGCACGAACTTTTGCACTAATTGCACCAGTTCGGCCCCGTTTTGCACCAACTTTCGTGCAGTAACGATATGATCCGAATCCCACCAAAACATGAGTTCAGGGTCCAATGGGGTGGATCGGGTGCATAGGTTGCAAAAAGTTCCGACGCCACTTCGTTGCACGAACATTTGCACTAATTGCACCAGTTCAGCCCCGTTTTGCTCCAACTTTCGTGCCATAACGAATGGTCCGAAATGCACCAAAACATTAGTTTTGGGTCCAATGGGGTGGATCGGGTGCGTTCGTTGCGAAAAGTTCCGACGCGACATTGTTGCAGGAACTTTTGCACTAATTGCACGACTTCGGCCCCGTTTTGCACCGATTTTCATGTTGTAACAAAATGGTCCGAAACGCACCAAAACATGAGTTTAGGGTCAAATGGGATTCATCGCGTGCGTTCGTTGCGAAAAATTCGGACGCGACATTTTGCGCGAACTTTTGCACTAATTCCACCAGCTCGGCCCGTTTTGCACCGACTTTCATGCAGTAACGAAACGGTCCAAGACGCACCAAAACATGAGTTTTGCACGAACTTTTGCGCTAATTGCACAAGTTTGGCCCCGTTTTGCACCAACTTTCATGCAGTAACGAAACGGTCCAAAACGCACCAAAACATAAGTTTTGCACGAACTTTTGCACTAATTGCAACAATTCGGCCCCGTTTCGCACCAACTTTCGTGCAGTAACGATATGATCCGAATCCCACCAAAACATGAGTTTAGGGTCCAATGGGGTGGATCAGGTGCATTCGTTGCAAAAAGTTCCGACGCCACTTCGTTGCACGAACATTTGCACTAATTGCACCAGTTCGGCCCGTTTTGCTCCAACTTTCGTGCCATAACGAATGGTCCGAAACGCAGCAAAACATGAGTTTTGGGTCCAATGGGGTGGATCGGGTGCTTTCGTTGCGAAAAGTTCCGACGCGACTTTGTTGCAGGAACTTTTGCACTAATTGCACGACTTCGGCCCCATTTTGCACCGAGTTTCATGTTGTAACAAAATGGTCCGAAACGCACCAAAACATGAGTTTAGGGTCAAAGGGGATGCATCGGGTGCGTTCGTTGCGAAAAATTCGGACGCGACATTTTGCGCGAAGTTTTGCACTAATTCCACCAGTTCGGCCCGTTTTGCACCGACTTTCATGCAGTAACGAAACGGTCCGAAACGCACCAAAACATGAGTTTTGCACGAACTTTTGTGCTAGTTGCACAAGTTTGGCCCCGTTTTGCACCAACTTTCATCCAGTAACGAAACGGTCCAAAACGCACCAAAACATGAGTTTTGCACGAACTTTTGCACTAATTGCACCAGTTCGGCCCCGTTTTGCACCAACTTTCGTGCAGTAACGATATGATCCGAATCCCACCAAAACATGAGTTCAGGGTCCAATGGGGTGGATCGGGTGCATTCGTTGCAAAAAGTTCCGACGCAACTTCGTTGCACGAACATTTGCACTAATTGCACCAGTTCGGCCCCGTTTTGCTCCAACTTTCGTGCCATAACGAATGGTCCGAAACGCACCAAAACATGAGTTTTGGGTCCAATGGGGTGGATCGGGTGCGTTCGTTGCGAAAAGTTCCGACGCGACTTTGTTGCAGGAACTTTTGCACTAATTGCACGACTTCGGCCCCCGTTTTGCACCGAGTTTCATGTTGTAACAAAATGGTCCGAAACGCACCAAAACATGAGTTTAGGGTCAAATGGGATGCATCGGGTGCGTTCGTTGCGAAAAATTCGGACGCGACATTTTGCGCGAACTTTTTGATGGCGACCCGCTAGGGTTTGATTCCCGATCTTTCGATGAGAGGCGTGGATAACTCGATTGGTCGATGGAGGCGACGTTCACGGCCCGACTACAGCCTTCCAAGCTGCGCCTTAGCAACCGATACACCCCCTCCAATGGCTGTCGCGATCTTGTGGAGCGCGGCACCCGGCCACTAGGGCACTCGTCCTGCAAGCAATCGAAGAACTAGCAAGAACAAGTATGACAAGTACTGAATTTACTAGATATAAATGAAGGTTTCACACGCAATCTCAATAATGGTGGGGTTCCGAAGACAAGAAGACGGGCGGCTGATCCAGCACGCGCGCTTGCAAGCAAGTAGCGAAGGCTAAACTTGATCTAAACAAAACCCAAGCATCCTTGGCGGCGGCTAAGGGGTATAAGTACGTGGGAGGACGACCACAGGGGTGTTGGGGTCGTACTCCAACCCTAGGACGCGTCCGTAATGGACTCAACTTGATACACGGCCCATTGGACCAAAACAGGGTGACGCAGCACCATGGGCAGAAAAGGACTCTGTATTAATTTAACGATTGCGGCCGACTCGTAATAGATATGGCTATGAGGCCGGATCCGTTTGAAAGAAGACTTCATAAGCTTTCCACGAAGTACTTGAACGCCCCAATCCGAGTTCATATGCGACCGTGGTGTCCATCACAAGTTGGTACTGTTCTGCAGTCCGAATCCAGCTTGCGCGAATCCGTTTCCCTTTCGGCCGCCTCCTTGGTTCCTAAGCAAAACAAGAGTACACGGGTCTCCATGGTCTAAACATGATGCACCTGAGCTTAGATTTGAACTCACCTGATGATTAAGTTGATGCGCACGAGCACGAGTAATAGGACCAGCAATAGGTACTTGTGTCGGAGTGGATGTATCGTTGGTGTTGGTGTCCTCATCATCCTCCCCTTCTTGCATTTGAGTCGTCCTCGACTCAAGCTCATCTTCCTCTCCCAAATATGGCTTCAAATCTGCAATGTTAAATGTGGGACTAACCCCAAAATCCGCAGGCAGATCGAGCTTATATGCATTATCATTGACTTTCTCTAGCACTTTAAATGGTCCATCAGCCCGAGGTAGCAATTTAGATTTTCTCAATTCAGGAAACCTTTCCTTTCTCAAATGCAGCCAAACTAAATCTCCAGGTTCAAACTTTAGTTCCTTCCTACCTTTGTCACCAGCAATCTTGTATTTAGCATTCATGCGCTCTATGTTTTCTTTAGTTGTTTCATGCAGTTTTAACATCAATTCGGCACGCTTAGTAGCATCAAAATTCGTTTTTTCAGAAAATGGCAAAGGCATTAAATCAATAGGAGCACGAGGCAAGAAACCATATACAATCTGAAATGGGCACATCTTTGTAGTAGAATGCAGCGATCGATTATAAGCGAATTCAATATGAGGCAAACAATCTTCCCACATCTTAATGTTCTTCTTTAAAACAGCCCTTAACATAGTAGACAAAGTCCTATTAACCACTTCAGTTTGACCATCAGTTTGCGGATGACATGTAGTAGAAAACAACAATTTAGTTCCCAATTTAGCCCATAAAGTCTTCCAAAAATAACTAAGAAATTTAGCATCACGATCAGAAACAATTGTGTTGGGCACACCATGCAAACGAACAATTTCCCGAAAGAACAAATCAGCAATGTGAGAAGCATCATCAGTTTTATGACATGGTATGAAATGGGCCATCTTAGAAAATCTATCAACAACCACAAACACACTATCACGTCCCTTCCTAGTCCTAGGCAATCCTAACACAAAATCCATAGAAATATCTTCCCAAGGAGCACTAGGAACAGGTAGAGGCAAATACAAACCATGTGGATTCAATCGTGATTTAGCCTTTTGACATGTCGTGCAGCGAGCAACAAATCTCTCCACATCTCTTCTCATCTTTGGCCAAAAGAAATGACCAGCAAGTATATCTTCCGTTTTCTTTGCTCCAAAATGCCCCATTAAGCCACCTCGATGCGCTTCCTGCAACAATAACAAGCGAACGGAGCTAGCTGGAATGCATAGCTTGTTAGCTCTAAAGACAAACCCATCACTAACGATGAATTTGTTCCATCCCTTCCCCTCTTTACAATGCAGCAACACATCTTTAAAATCAGCATCATTAACATATTGATCTTTAATCGTTTCCAATCCAAATATTTTGTAATCAAGTTGGTTCAACAAGGTGTATCTCCTAGACAATGCATCAGCAATTATATTCTCTTTCCCTTTCTTGTGCTTAATAATATAAGGAAAAGATTCAATAAATTCAACCCACTTAGCATGTCTACGGTTCAATTTTCCTTGACTACGAATATGTTTTAAAGATTCATGATCTGAATGAATAACAAACTCTTTGGGCCATAGATAATGCTGCCATGTTTCTAATGTGCGAACAAGAGCATACAATTCCTTATCATAAGTAGAATAATTCAGAACAGGCCCGCTCAATTTTTCACTGAAATAAGCAATAGGTTTGCCTTCTTGTAACAAAACACCACCCAAACCAATGCCACTAGCATCACATTCAAGCTCAAAGGTTTTATTAAAATCAGGGAGTTGGAGGAGAGGTGCATGTGTCAACTTATCTTTCAGCGTGTTGAAGGAGTTCTCTTGTGTTTTACCCCAACTAAAAGGCACTCCCTTCTTTGTAAGCTCATTCAAAGGCGCGGCAATGGTGCTGAAGTCCTTCACAAAACGACGATAGAAACCAGCAAGTCCTAGGAAACTCCGCACTTGCGTGATAGTCTTCGGTATAGGCCATCCATGTATAGCTTCCACCTTGGCTTGATCAACCTCGATTCCCTGTGGAGTCACGACATAGCCAAGAAAAGACACTCGATCGGTGCAAAAGGTGCACTTCTCAAGGTTACCAAATAAACGTGCATCTCGTAAAGCATTAAAAACAGCACGTAAGTGATCAAGATGTTCATCGAAAGATTTGCTGTAGATCAATATATCATCAAAGTAGACAACAACAAATTTCCCAATGAAAGCACGCAGAACCTCATTCATTAATCTCATGAAAGTACTCGGTGCATTAGTTAACCCAAAAGGCATGACTAACCACTCATATAACCCGAACTTAGTTTTGAAAGCAGTTTTCCATTCATCTCCCAATTTCATACGAATCTGGTGGTACCCACTACGCAAAT
Source organism: Panicum miliaceum (assembly GCA_032594955.1). Lineage (NCBI taxonomy): Eukaryota > Viridiplantae > Streptophyta > Magnoliopsida > Poales > Poaceae > Panicum > Panicum miliaceum. The sequence goes on along the minus strand of CM064062.1, from coordinate 26,553,951 downwards.
CAACTTTGGAAAACACAATAGCACCACTCAATTCATCAAGCATATCATCCAAACGAGGGATAGGGTGTCGATATCGAATTGTAATATTATTAATAGCCCTACAATCAACACACATACGCCATGTTCCATCCTTTTTAGGCACTAAAATAACTGGAACAGCACAAGGACTAAGAGACTCACGCACATAACCTTTGTCGAGTAGTTCTTGCACTTGTCGCTGAATTTCCTTAGTTTCTTCCGGATTTGTCCTGTATGGCGCACGGTTTGGCAATGATGCACCAGGAATAAGGTCAATTTGGTGCTCAATCCCTCGTATTGGTGGCAGCCCCGCTGGTATCTCACTTGGAAACACATCAGAATACTCCTGCAAAAGGTTAGCAACAGCCGGGGGCAAAGAATGCTGCATATCGTGAACTGAAATCAAAGCATTCTTGCACACCAAAGCATAGGCAACAGAAGTGGAAGCAATCAATTCATTAATATCAGACTTAGTAGCAAGCAAGCAATGTCCTTTCAATCTTATCTCATCTTCCCTGCTACTAACAGATTTGGCATTCTTATCGATCTCAGCTTTAGTTCTCTTAGCTTTAGCAACATCATCACGCACAATAGATTCAGGTGACATAGGAAGCAAAACGATTTTCTTATCATGATGTATAAGAGAATATTGATTTGATCTACCATGATGCATGCTATCGGTATCAAATTGCCATGGTCTACCTAGCAGAATATGACAAGCTTCCATAGGCACAACATCGCATTCAACAACATCATGATATGAACCAATAGCGAAATTAATTCGTACCAATCTCGTTACCTTGACCTTACCACTATTGTTGAGCCACCGAATGTGATATGGATGTGGGTGCGGTTTTGTTGTAAGTGCAAGCTTCTCGACCATATCGCTGCTAGCCAAGTTGTTGCAGCTACCTCCATCAATTATCAAACGGCATGAACGCTCTTTAATAACACACTTTGTTTGGAATAGTGTATGCCGTTGATTTTGCTCCGCCTTTTCCATTTGTGCACTAAGTACACGCTGCACAATGAGGCTCTCATAATGATCTGCATCCTCTGCACCAATCTGCTCTTCTGGTTGTTCCTTAGTACCTGCATGGTCAGCAGCAAGCAAAGCAAGTGTATCTTCATCAAAATCACTAGCAGAGGAATACCCACCATCTCCTTTGACCACCAAAACGCGCTTGTTAGGGCAGTCACGTTGCACGTGGCCAAAGCCCTTGCATCGATGGCACTGAATATCTCTTGTCCTTCCCGTGGAGGCAACCGAAGATGCACTCGTGGCTGGTTTCTGGACAGTCGTGGTTGCTGAATTTGTCGGGGGAGCACGTGTCTTATCGTTGGATGGAGCGGGTATTGTCGACCGACTCGGGAATGTAGAAGGTGCAGGAGCTCGTCCGGTCAATGAGGTAGATGTGCGCGGCTGCCATGATGAAGGTTTTCCTGCAGAAATATTAGTTCTTGTACTAGCACGTCGTCCCAGCACTTCCCTTTCAGCTTTACAAGCAAGATGGAACAAACGGGTTACGTTAGTATAATCTTTATAAGCAAGAATGTCCTGAATTTCTCGATTCAAACCTCCTAAAAATCTAGCCATAGCAGGTTCCTCATCCTCCACTAAATTACAACGCAACACACCCATTTGTAATTCCTGATAGTATTCTTCTACACTTTTATTACCCTGTCTCAATTGTTGCAATCTATGTAACAGATCACGCGCATAGTAAGAAGGAACAAATCTAGCCCGCATGACCCGTTTCAAGGCATCCCAGGTTTGTGGAATATTATTAGGATTTTTCTTAGCATGTTCTATCCACCAAACAGAGGCAAAATCAGTAAATTCACTAGTAGCAGCCCTAACACGTATATTCTCTGGAAATTCATGACATGCAAACTTTTGATCAACAGCAATTTCCCAAGTAATGTATGCATCAGGATCGTATTTTCCATCAAAAGAAGGTATCTTAAATTTTATTTTACTGAAAGCATCATCATTATTATGTACCTCACGTCGTCGATGTCCACCCATACCTCTCCGATTAGTTCGCAGTCGTCGGCGACTAGGAGCATCTTGGTCATCTAGTTCAGTATCAGCGACATAATCATCCCAATTATCCTCGACACGCTCATCCTTCTTGTTTTCTCCCTCATGCCCATTTGCAGTTCTGGCATGCATCTCATCAAAACGCCTCAAAAGAGCAGCAAGGCTTTGGTCAATATGAGCGACCGACGTCTCCAGCCTTGTAAGCTTGGTGTTGGTGGCAAGCTGCGTGGCCTCCAACTGCCCAATCTTATCATTTGACACCAGCATATCTTCAGCAAGCCCATCTACATGCCTCCTCATCTTATTTTCAAAATGTTGTATGATTCCCTTTGTACGAGGAGAGTGACCTAAACTCCCATCACCCTCTGATCCTGTCATGGTTAGATGAACAAAGGAAACACGAAAATAGGTGAAGAAATAAGATCCTACAACTAATGGGATGTAGCTACTGCAAGGCGCTCACACTCAACCTGTTACACAAGCTCTTACCAATTCTTACCTTGCTCAACAGGAGGGGACGGCAACCAACAAGTCTGCAACCGTGGGATGAAGTGTATCGGTGCCGCAACAACAGGACCTGTCAAGCTGTAGTCGGATATGTGGAGCTATAGGTGGGCTGAAGCAAGGATGAACTAGCACCACGTTAGTTACAAAAGCAAGCTGAAAAATCGTTCAACGGCGGTACTATGCTGGTCCTAGCCTAGACCGTGCTAGAGACGCGAGCCTGGACACAAATGAAGTCACGAGACACCACCGAAGAACAAAAAAGATGCACAAAGAACAGCCCCTTTTTCTTCCCCTCTTTTTCTTCTTCTTCTTTTTTCTTTCTTTTTTTTTCCTTTCTTTTTTTTTTCCTTCTTTTTTTTTTCTCTTTTTTTTTTCTCTTTTTTTTTTTTGGGGATCCTCAAAACTGATTATATAACCTAAAAGACTTCAAAAGAGCCACACAGCACACAAACTTTTCTCTCTCTCTCTCTCTCTCTGGAGTAAGCCGAGGCTATGTGTATTCGTGAAAAGTTGTGGTTTGAGTAAGCCGAGACTACTTCTGCCTTTCTGGAGCGTTACAAAATATGCAGTACAAGTGCGAAAAGCAATGGAATTTTATAACACGGCACAATAACCAATTGGGACTAGGAAATCGATCCCTACTCGAATCACAGCACCGCGTGCGATTCGGTCACAAACCAACACAGAATCTAACTCGGACTTGAACACGAATATGGACTCGGATTCCACCAACACGGAGTATGTATGGTAGCGCACGGTTGTGACTAGAACGTGACAAGAACTCGAAACTCTAAAGGACTAAAACTAAGACCAGCAACTCGACGCAACCGATGCAATCGAAAATTCAACAAGCCCTAACTAAGCAGTGCTAGCAAAGGCTCAAACGAGTTTATAGGATTGAAGGAAAACTAATCTACTATTTTTTTTTGGCTTTTCTGGACTATAGGAAAAATAAAACAGCAAAGAATTAGAAGTCTCTCACCGATAAACCTTGCTCTGATTACCAACTGATGGCGACCCGCTAGGGTTTGATTCCCGATCTTTCGATGAGAGGCGTGGATAACTCGATTGGTCGATGGAGGCGACGTTCACGGCCCGACTACAGCCTTCCAAGCTGCGCCTTAGCAACCGATACACCCCCTCCAATGGCTGTCGCGATCTTGTGGAGCGCGGCACCCGGCCACTAGGGCACTCGTCCTGCAAGCAATCGAAGAACTAGCAAGAACAAGTATGACAAGTACTGAATTTACTAGATATAAATGAAGGTTTCACACGCAATCTCAATAATGGTGGGGTTCCGAAGACAAGAAGACGGGCGGCTGATCCAGCACGCGCGCTTGCAAGCAAGTAGCGAAGGCTAAACTTGATCTAAACAAAACCCAAGCATCCTTGGCGGCGGCTAAGGGGTATAAGTACGTGGGAGGACGACCACAGGGGTGTTGGGGTCGTACTCCAACCCTAGGACGCGTCCGTAATGGACTCAACTTGATACACGGCCCATTGGACCAAAACAGGGTGACGCAGCACCATGGGCAGAAAAGGACTCTGTATTAATTTAACGATTGCGGCCGACTCGTAATAGATATGGCTATGAGGCCGGATCCGTTTGAAAGAAGACTTCATAAGCTTTCCACGAAGTACTTGAACGCCCCAATCCGAGTTCATATGCGACCGTGGTGTCCATCACAAGTTGGTACTGTTCTGCAGTCCGAATCCAGCTTGCGCGAATCCGTTTCCCTTTCGGCCGCCTCCTTGGTTCCTAAGCAAAACAAGAGTACACGGGTCTCCATGGTCTAAACATGATGCACCTGAGCTTAGATTTGAACTCACCTGATGATTAAGTTGATGCGCACGAGCACGAGTAATAGGACCAGCAATAGGTACTTGTGTCGGAGTGGATGTATCGTTGGTGTTGGTGTCCTCATCACTTTTGCACTAATTCCACCAGTTCGGCCCGTTTTGCACCGACTTTCATGCAGTAACGAAACGGTCCGAAACGCACCAAAACATGAGTTTTGCACGAACTTTTGCGCTAATTGCACAAGTTTGGCCCCGTTTTGCACCAACTTTCATGCAGTAACGAAACGGTCCAAAACGCACCAAAACATAAGTTTTGCACGAACTTTTGCACTAATTGCAACAGTTCGGCCCCCGTTTCGCACCAACTTTCGTGCAGTAACGATATGATCCGAATCCCCCAAAACATGAGTTCAGGGTCCAATGGGGTGGATCAGGTGCATTCGTTGCAAAAAGTTCCGACGCCACTTCGTTGCACGAACATTTGCACTAATTGCACCAGTTCGGCCCGTTTTGCTCCAACTTTCGTGCCATAACGAATGGTCCGAAACGCAGCAAAACATGAGTTTTGGGTCCAATGGGGTGGATCGGGTGCTTTCGTTGCGAAAAGTTCCGACGCGACTTTGTTGCAGGAACTTTTGCACTAATTGCACGACTTCGGCCCCATTTTGCACCGAGTTTCATGTTGTAACAAAATGGTCCGAAACGCACCAAAACATGAGTTTAGGGTCAAATGGGATGCATCGGGTGCGTTCGTTGCGAAAAATTCGGACGCGACATTTTGCGCGAAGTTTTGCACTAATTCCACCAGTTCGGCCCGTTTTGCACCGACTTTCATGCAGTAACGAAACGGTCCGAAACGCACCAAAACATGAGTTTTGCACGAACTTTTGCGCTAATTGCACAAGTTTGGCCCCGTTTTGCACCAACTTTCATCCAGTAACGAAACGGTCCAAAACGCACCAAAACATGAGTTTTGCACGAACTTTTGCACTAATTGCACCAGTTCGGCCCCGTTTTGCACCAACTTTCGTGCAGTAACGATATGATCCGAATCCCACCAAAACATGAGTTCAGGGTCCAATGGGGTGGATCGGGTGCATTCGTTGCAAAAAGTTCCGACGCCACTTCGTTGCACGAACATTTGCACTAATTGCACCAGTTCGCCCCGTTTTGCTCCAACTTTCGTGCCATAATGAATGGTCCGAAACGCAGCAAAACATGAGTTTTGGGTCCAATGGGGTGGATCGGGTGCGTTCGTTGCGAAAAGTTCCGACGCGACTTTGTTGCAGGAACTTTTGCACTAATTGCACGACTTCGGCCCCGTTTTGCACCGAGTTTCATGTTGTAACAAAATGGTCCGAAACGCACCAAAACATGAGTTTAGGGTCAAATGGGATGCATCGGGTGCGTTCGTTGCGAAAAATTCGGACGCGACATTTTGCGCGAACTTTTGCACTAATTCCACCAGTTCGGCCCGTTTTGCACCGACTTTCATGCAGTAACGAAACGGTCCGAAACGCACCAAAACATGAGTTTTGCACGAACTTTTGCGCTAATTGCACAAGTTTGGCCCCGTTTATCACCAACTTTCATGCAGTAACGAAACGGTCCAAAACGCACCAAAACATGAGTTTTGCACGAACTTTTGCACTAATTGCACCAGTTCGGCCCCGTTTTGCACCAACTTTCGTGCAGTAACGATATGATCCGAATCCCACCAAAACATGAGTTCAGGGTCCAATGGGGTGGATCGGGTGCATTCGTTGCAAAAAGTTCCGACGCCACTTCGTTGCACGAACATTTGCACTAATTGCACCAGTTCAGCCCCGTTTTGCTCCAACTTTCGTGCCATAACGAATGGTCCGAAATGCACCAAAACATTAGTTTTGGGTCCAATGGGGTGGATCGGGTGCGTTCGTTGCGAAAAGTTCCGACGCGACATTGTTGCAGGAACTTTTGCACTAATTGCACGACTTCGGCCCCGTTTTGCACCGATTTTCATGTTGTAACAAAATGGTCCGAAACGCACCAAAACATGAGTTTAGGGTCAAATGGGATTCATCGCGTGCGTTCGTTGCGAAAAATTCGGACGCGACATTTTGCGCGAACTTTTGCACTAATTCCACCAGCTCGGCCCGTTTTGCACCGACTTTCATGCAGTAACGAAACGGTCCAAGACGCACCAAAACATGAGTTTTGCACGAACTTTTGCGCTAATTGCACCAGTTCGGCCCCGTTTTGCACCAACTTTCGTGCAGTAACGAAACGGTCCAAAACGCACCAAAACATAAGTTTTGCACGAACTTTTGCACTAATTGCACCAGTTCGGCCCCGTTTTGCACCAACTTTCGTGCAGTAACGATATGATCCGAATCCCACCAAAACATGAGTTCAGGGTCCAATGGGGTGGATCGGGTGCATAGGTTGCAAAAAGTTCCGACGCCACTTCGTTGCACGAACATTTGCACTAATTGCACCAGTTCAGCCCCGTTTTGCTCCAACTTTCGTGCCATAACGAATGGTCCGAAATGCACCAAAACATTAGTTTTGGGTCCAATGGGGTGGATCGGGTGCGTTCGTTGCGAAAAGTTCCGACGCGACATTGTTGCAGGAACTTTTGCACTAATTGCACGACTTCGGCCCCGTTTTGCACCGATTTTCATGTTGTAACAAAATGGTCCGAAACGCACCAAAACATGAGTTTAGGGTCAAATGGGATTCATCGCGTGCGTTCGTTGCGAAAAATTCGGACGCGACATTTTGCGCGAACTTTTGCACTAATTCCACCAGCTCGGCCCGTTTTGCACCGACTTTCATGCAGTAACGAAACGGTCCAAGACGCACCAAAACATGAGTTTTGCACGAACTTTTGCGCTAATTGCACAAGTTTGGCCCCGTTTTGCACCAACTTTCATGCAGTAACGAAACGGTCCAAAACGCACCAAAACATAAGTTTTGCACGAACTTTTGCACTAATTGCAACAATTCGGCCCCGTTTCGCACCAACTTTCGTGCAGTAACGATATGATCCGAATCCCACCAAAACATGAGTTTAGGGTCCAATGGGGTGGATCAGGTGCATTCGTTGCAAAAAGTTCCGACGCCACTTCGTTGCACGAACATTTGCACTAATTGCACCAGTTCGGCCCGTTTTGCTCCAACTTTCGTGCCATAACGAATGGTCCGAAACGCAGCAAAACATGAGTTTTGGGTCCAATGGGGTGGATCGGGTGCTTTCGTTGCGAAAAGTTCCGACGCGACTTTGTTGCAGGAACTTTTGCACTAATTGCACGACTTCGGCCCCATTTTGCACCGAGTTTCATGTTGTAACAAAATGGTCCGAAACGCACCAAAACATGAGTTTAGGGTCAAAGGGGATGCATCGGGTGCGTTCGTTGCGAAAAATTCGGACGCGACATTTTGCGCGAAGTTTTGCACTAATTCCACCAGTTCGGCCCGTTTTGCACCGACTTTCATGCAGTAACGAAACGGTCCGAAACGCACCAAAACATGAGTTTTGCACGAACTTTTGTGCTAGTTGCACAAGTTTGGCCCCGTTTTGCACCAACTTTCATCCAGTAACGAAACGGTCCAAAACGCACCAAAACATGAGTTTTGCACGAACTTTTGCACTAATTGCACCAGTTCGGCCCCGTTTTGCACCAACTTTCGTGCAGTAACGATATGATCCGAATCCCACCAAAACATGAGTTCAGGGTCCAATGGGGTGGATCGGGTGCATTCGTTGCAAAAAGTTCCGACGCAACTTCGTTGCACGAACATTTGCACTAATTGCACCAGTTCGGCCCCGTTTTGCTCCAACTTTCGTGCCATAACGAATGGTCCGAAACGCACCAAAACATGAGTTTTGGGTCCAATGGGGTGGATCGGGTGCGTTCGTTGCGAAAAGTTCCGACGCGACTTTGTTGCAGGAACTTTTGCACTAATTGCACGACTTCGGCCCCGTTTTGCACCGAGTTTCATGTTGTAACAAAATGGTCCGAAACGCACCAAAACATGAGTTTAGGGTCAAATGGGATGCATCGGGTGCGTTCGTTGCGAAAAATTCGGACGCGACATTTTGCGCGAACTTTTGCACTAATTCCACCAGTTCGGCCCGTTTTGCACCGACTTTCATGCAGTAACGAAACGGTCCGAAACGCACCAAAACATGAGTTTTGCACGAACTTTTGCGCTAATTGCACAAGTTTGGCCCCGTTTTGCACCAACTTTCATGCAGTAACGAAACGGTCCAAAACGCACCAAAACATAAGTTTTGCACGAACTTTTGCACTAATTGCAACAGTTCGGCCCCGTTTCGCACCAACTTTCGTGCAGTAACGATATGATCCGAATCCCACCAAAACATGAGTTCAGGGTCCAATGGGGTGGATCAGGTGCATTCGTTGCAAAAAGTTCCGACGCCACTTCGTTGCACGAACATTTGCACTAATTGCACCAGTTCGGCCCGTTTTGCTCCAACTTTCGTGCCATAACGAATGGTCCGAAACGCAGCAAAACATGAGTTTTGGGTCCAATGGGGTGGATCGGGTGCTTTCGTTGCGAAAAGTTCCGACGCGACTTTGTTGCAGGAACTTTTGCACTAATTGCACGACTTCGGCCCCATTTTGCACCGAGTTTCATGTTGTAACAAAATGGTCCGAAACGCACCAAAACATGAGTTTAGGGTCAAATGGGATGCATCGGGTGCGTTCGTTGCGAAAAATTCGGACGCGACATTTTGCGCGAAGTTTTGCACTAATTCCACCAGTTCGGCCCGTTTTGCACCGACTTTCATGCAGTAACGAAACGGTCCGAAACGCACCAAAACATGAGTTTTGCACGAACTTTTGCGCTAATTGCACAAGTTTGGCCCCGTTTTGCACCAACTTTCATCCAGTAACGAAACGGTCCAAAACGCACCAAAACATGAGTTTTGCACGAACTTTTGCACTAATTGCACCAGTTCGGCCCCGTTTTGCACCAACTTTCGTGCAGTAACGATATGATCCGAATCCCACCAAAACATGAGTTCAGGGTCCAATGGGGTGGATCGGGTGCATTCGTTGCAAAAAGTTCCGACGCCACTTCGTTGCACGAACATTTGCACTAATTGCACCAGTTCGCCCCGTTTTGCTCCAACTTTCGTGCCATAATGAATGGTCCGAAACGCAGCAAAACATGAGTTTTGGGTCCAATGGGGTGGATCGGGTGCGTTCGTTGCGAAAAGTTCCGACGCGACTTTGTTGCAGGAACTTTTGCACTAATTGCACGACTTCGGCCCCGTTTTGCACCGAGTTTCATGTTGTAACAAAATGGTCCGAAACGCACCAAAACATGAGTTTAGGGTCAAATGGGATGCATCGGGTGCGTTCGTTGCGAAAAATTCGGACGCGACATTTTGCGCGAACTTTTGCACTAATTCCACCAGTTCGGCCCGTTTTGCACCGACTTTCATGCAGTAACGAAACGGTCCGAAACGCACCAAAACATGAGTTTTGCACGAACTTTTGCGCTAATTGCACAAGTTTGGCCCCGTTTATCACCAACTTTCATGCAGTAACGAAACGGTCCAAAACGCACCAAAACATGAGTTTTGCACGAACTTTTGCACTAATTGCACCAGTTCGGCCCCGTTTTGCACCAACTTTCGTGCAGTAACGATATGATCCGAATCCCACCAAAACATGAGTTCAGGGTCCAATGGGGTGGATCGGGTGCATTCGTTGCAAAAAGTTCCGACGCCACTTCGTTGCACGAACATTTGCACTAATTGCACCAGTTCAGCCCCGTTTTGCTCCAACTTTCGTGCCATAACGAATGGTCCGAAATGCACCAAAACATTAGTTTTGGGTCCAATGGGGTGGATCGGGTGCGTTCGTTGCGAAAAGTTCCGACGCGACATTGTTGCAGGAACTTTTGCACTAATTGCACGACTTCGGCCCCGTTTTGCACCGATTTTCATGTTGTAACAAAATGGTCCGAAACGCACCAAAACATGAGTTTAGGGTCAAATGGGATTCATCGCGTGCGTTCGTTGCGAAAAATTCGGACGCGACATTTTGCGCGAACTTTTGCACTAATTCCACCAGCTCGGCCCGTTTTGCACCGACTTTCATGCAGTAACGAAACGGTCCAAGACGCACCAAAACATGAGTTTTGCACGAACTTTTGCGCTAATTGCACCAGTTCGGCCCCGTTTTGCACCAACTTTCGTGCAGTAACGAAACGGTCCAAAACGCACCAAAACATAAGTTTTGCACGAACTTTTGCACTAATTGCACCAGTTCGGCCCCGTTTTGCACCAACTTTCGTGCAGTAACGATATGATCCGAATCCCACCAAAACATGAGTTCAGGGTCCAATGGGGTGGATCGGGTGCATAGGTTGCAAAAAGTTCCGACGCCACTTCGTTGCACGAACATTTGCACTAATTGCACCAGTTCAGCCCCGTTTTGCTCCAACTTTCGTGCCATAACGAATGGTCCGAAATGCACCAAAACATTAGTTTTGGGTCCAATGGGGTGGATCGGGTGCGTTCGTTGCGAAAAGTTCCGACGCGACATTGTTGCAGGAACTTTTGCACTAATTGCACGACTTCGGCCCCGTTTTGCACCGATTTTCATGTTGTAACAAAATGGTCCGAAACGCACCAAAACATGAGTTTAGGGTCAAATGGGATTCATCGCGTGCGTTCGTTGCGAAAAATTCGGACGCGACATTTTGCGCGAACTTTTGCACTAATTCCACCAGCTCGGCCCGTTTTGCACCGACTTTCATGCAGTAACGAAACGGTCCAAGACGCACCAAAACATGAGTTTTGCACGAACTTTTGCGCTAATTGCACAAGTTTGGCCCCGTTTTGCACCAACTTTCATGCAGTAACGAAACGGTCCAAAACGCACCAAAACATAAGTTTTGCACGAACTTTTGCACTAATTGCAACAATTCGGCCCCGTTTCGCACCAACTTTCGTGCAGTAACGATATGATCCGAATCCCACCAAAACATGAGTTTAGGGTCCAATGGGGTGGATCAGGTGCATTCGTTGCAAAAAGTTCCGACGCCACTTCGTTGCACGAACATTTGCACTAATTGCACCAGTTCGGCCCGTTTTGCTCCAACTTTCGTGCCATAACGAATGGTCCGAAACGCAGCAAAACATGAGTTTTGGGTCCAATGGGGTGGATCGGGTGCTTTCGTTGCGAAAAGTTCCGACGCGACTTTGTTGCAGGAACTTTTGCACTAATTGCACGACTTCGGCCCCATTTTGCACCGAGTTTCATGTTGTAACAAAATGGTCCGAAACGCACCAAAACATGAGTTTAGGGTCAAATGGGATGCATCGGGTGCGTTCGTTGCGAAAAATTCGGACGCGACATTTTGCGCGAAGTTTTGCACTAATTCCACCAGTTCGGCCCGTTTTGCACCGACTTTCATGCAGTAACGAAACGGTCCGAAACGCACCAAAACATGAGTTTTGCACGAACTTTTGCGCTAATTGCACAAGTTTGGCCCCGTTTTGCACCAACTTTCATCAAGTAACGAAACGGTCCAAAACGCACCAAAACATGAGTTTTGCACGAACTTTTGCACTAATTGCACCAGTTCGGCCCCGTTTTGCACCAACTTTCGTGCAGTAACGATATGATCCGAATCCCACCAAAACATGAGTTCAGGGTCCAATGGGGTGGATCGGGTGCATTCGTTGCAAAAAGTTCCGACGCCACTTCGTTGCACGAACATTTGCACTAATTGCACCAGTTCGCCCCATTTTGCTCCAACTTTCGTGCCATAATGAATGGTCCGAAACGCAGCAAAACATGAGTTTTGGGTCCAATGGGGTGGATCGGGTGCGTTCGTTGCGAAAAGTTCCGACGCGACTTTGTTGCAGGAACTTTTGCACTAATTGCACGACTTCGGCCCCGTTTTGCACCGAGGTTTCATGTTGTAACAAAATGGTCCGAAACGCACCAAAAACATGAGTTTAGGGTCAAATGGGATGCATCGGGTGCGTTCGTTGCGAAAAATTCGGACGCGACATTTTGCGCGAACTTTTGCACTAATTCCACCAGTTCGGCCCGTTTTGCACCGACTTTCATGCAGTAACGAAACGGTCCGAGATGCACCAAAACATGAGTTTTGCACGAACTTTTGCGCTAATTGCACCAGTTCGGCCCCGTTTTGCACCAACTTTCGTGCAGTTAAACGAAACGGTCCCAAAACGCACCAAAACATAAGTTTTGCACGAACTTTTGCACTAATTGCACCAGTTCGGCCCCGTTTTGCACCAACTTTCGTTGCTAGTAACGATATGATCCGAATCCCACCAAAACATGAGTTCAGGGTCCAATGGGGTGGATCGGGTGCATAGGTTGCAAAAAGTTCCGACGCCACTTCGTTGCACGAACATTTGCACTAATTGCACCAGTTCAGCCCCGTTTTGCTCCAACTTTCGTGCCATAACGAATGGTCCGAAATGCACCAAAACATTAGTTTTGGGTCCAATGGGGTGGATCGGGTGCGTTCGTTGCGAAAAGTTCCGACGCGACATTGTTGCAGGAACTTTTGCACTAATTGCACGACTTCGGCCCCGTTTTGCACCGATTTTCATGTTGTAACAAAATGGTCCGAAACGCACCAAAACATGAGTTTAGGGTCAAATGGGATTCATCGCGTGCGTTCGTTGCGAAAAATTCGGACGCGACATTTTGCGGCGAACTTTTGCACTAATTCCACCAGCTCGGCCCGTTTTGCACCGACTTTCATGCAGTAACGAAACGGTCCAAGACGCACCAAAACATGAGTTTTGTTACGAACTTTTGCGCTAATTGCACCAGTTCGGCCCCGTTTTGCACCAACTTTCGTGGCAGTAACGATATGATCCGAATCCCACCAAAACATGAGTTCAGGGTCCAATGGGGTGGATCGGGTGCATTCGTTGCAAAAAAGTTCCGACGCCACTTCGTTGCACGAACATTTGCACTAATTGCACCAGTTCGGCCCCAGTTTTGCTCCAACTTTCGTGCCATAACGAATGGTCCGAAACGCACCAAAACATGAGTTTTGGGTCCAATGGGGTGGATCGGGTGCGTTCGTTGCGAAAAGTTCCGACGCGACTTTGTTGCAGGAACTTTTGCACTAATTGCACGACTTCGGCCCCGTTTTGCACCGATTTTCATGTTGTAACAAAATGGTCCGAAACGCAACAAAACATGAGTTTAGGGTCAAATGGGATGCATCGGGTGCGTTCGTTGCGAAAAAATTCAAACGCGACATTTTGCCGCGAAATTTTGAACTAATTCCACCAGTTCGGCCCGTTTTGCACCGACTTTCACGCAGGTAACGAAACGGTCCAAAACGCACCAAAAACATGAGTTTTGCACGAACTTTTGCACTAATTGCACCAGTTCGGCCCGTTTTGCACCAACTTTCGTGCAGTAACGATATGATCCGAATCCCACCAAAACATGATTTCAGGGTCCAATGGGGTGGATCGGGTGCATTCGTTGCAAAAAGTTCCGACGCCACTTCGTTGCACGAACATTTGCACTAATTGCACCAGTTCGGCCCCGTTTTGCTCCAACTTTCGTGCCATAACGAATGGTCCGAAACGCAGCAAAACATGAGTTTTGGGTCCAATGGGGTGGATCGGGTGCCTTTCGTTGCGAAAAGTTCCGACGCGACTTTGTTGCAGGAACTTTTGCACTAATTGCACGACTTCGGCCCCGTTTTGCACCGAGTTTCATGTTGTAACAAAATGGTCCGAAACGCACCAAAACATGAGTTTAGGGTCAAATGGGATGCATCGGGTGCGTTCGTTGCGAAAAATTCGGACGCGACATTTTGCGCGAAGTTTTGCACTAATTCCACCAGTTCGGCCCGTTTTGCACCGACTTTCATGCAGTAACGAAACGGTCCGAAACGCACCAAAACATGAGTTTTGCACGAACTTTTGTGCTAATTGCACAAGTTTGGCCCCGTTTTGCACCAACTTTCATCAAGTAACGAAACGGTCCAAAACGCACCAAAACATGAGTTTTGCACGAACTTTTGCACTAATTGCACCAGTTCGGCCCGTTTTGCACCAACTTTCGTGCAGTAACGATATGATCCGAATCCCACCAAAACATGAGTTCAGGGTCCAATGGGGTGGGATCGGGTGCATTCGTTGCAAAAAGTTCCGACGCAACTTCGTTGCACGAACATTTGCACTAATTGCACCAGTTCGGCCCCGTTTTGCTCCAACTTTCGTGCCATTAACGAATGGTCCGAAACGCACCCAAAACATGAGTTTTGGGTCCAATGGGTGGATCGGGTGCGTTCGTTGCGAAAAGTTCCGACGCGACTTTGTTGCAGGAACTTTTGCACTAATTGCACGACTTCGGCCCCGTTTTGCACCGAGTTTCATGTTGTAACAAAATGGTCCGAAACGCACCAAAACATGAGTTTAGGGTCAAATGGGATGCATCGGGTGCGTTCGTTGCGAAAAATTCGGACGCGACATTTTGCGCGAAACTTTTGCACTAATTCCACCAGTTCGGCCCGTTTTGCACCGACTTTCATTGCAGGTAACGAAACGGTCCTAACGCACCAAAACATGAGTTTTGCACGAACTTTTGCGCTAATTGCACAAGTTTGGCCCCGTTTTGCCACCAACTTTCATGCAGTAACGAAACGGTCCAAAACGCACCAAAACATAAGTTTTGCACGAACTTTTTGCACTAATTGCACCAGTTCGGCCCCGTTTTGCACCAACTTTCGTGCAGTAACGATATGATCCGAATCCCACCAAAACATGAGTTCAGGGTCCAATGGGGGTGGATCAGGTGCATTCGTTGCAAAAAGTTCCGACGCCACTTCGTTGCACGAACATTTGCACTAATTGCACCAGTTCGGCCCGTTTTGCTCAACTTTCGTGCCATAACGAATGGTCCGAAACGCAAGCAAAACATGAGTTTTGGGGTCCAATGGGGTGGATCGGGTGCTTTCGTTGCGAAAAGTTCCGACGCGACTTTGTTGCAGGAACTTTTGCACTAATTGCACGACTTCGGCCCCGTTTTGCACCGAGTTTCATGTTGTAAACAAAATGGTCCGAAACGCACCAAAACATGAGTTTAGGGTCAAATGGGATGCATCGGGTGCGTTCGTTGCGAAAAATTCGGACGCGACATTTTGCGCGAAGTTTTGCACTAATTCCACCAGTTCGGCCCGTTTTTGCACCGACTTTCATGCTAGTAACGAAACGGTCCGAAACGCACCAAAACATGAGTTTTGCACGAACTTTTGCGCTAATTGCACAAGTTTGGCCCCAGTTTTGCACCAACTTTCATCCAGTAACGAAACGGTCCCAAAACGCACCAAAACATGAGTTTTGCACGAACTTTTGCACTAATTGCACAGTTCGGCCCCGTTTTGCACCAACTTTCGTGCAGTAACGATATGATCCGAATCCCACCAAAACATGAGTTCAGGGTCCAATGGGGTGGATCGGGTGCATTCGTTGCAAAAAGTTCCGACGCCACTTCGTTGCACGAACATTTGCACTAATTGCACCAGTTCGCCCCGTTTTGCTCCAACTTTCGTGCCATAATGAATGGTCCGAAACGCAGCAAAACATGAGTTTTGGGTCCAATGGGGTGGATCGGGTGCGTTCGTTGCGAAAAGTTCCGACGCGACTTTGTTGCAGGAACTTTTTGCACTAATTGCACGACTTCGGCCCCGTTTTGCACCGATTTTCATGTTGTAACAAAATGGTCCGAAACGCAACAAAACATGAGTTTAGGGTCAAATGGGATGCATCGGGTGCGTTCGTTGCGAAAAATTCAAACGCGACATTTTGCGCGAAATTTTGAACTAATTCCACCAGTTCGGCCCGTTTTGCACCGACTTTCACGCTAGAGTAACGAAACGGTCCGAAACGCACCAAAACATGAGTTTTGCACGAACTTTTGCACTAATTGCACCAGTTCGGCCCCGTTTTGCACCAACTTTCGTGCAGTAACGATATGATCCGAATCCCACCAAAACATGATTTCAGGGTCCAATGGGGTGGATCGGGTGCATTCGTTGCAAAAAGTTCCGACGCCACTTCGTTGCACGAACATTTGCACTAATTGCACCAGTTCGGCCCCGTTTTGCTCCAACTTTCGTGCCATAACGAATGGTCCGAAACGCAGCAAAACATGAGTTTTGGGTCCAATGGGGTGGATCGGTGCTTTCGTTGCGAAAAAGTTCCGACGCGACTTTGTTGCAGGAACTTTTGCACTAATTGCACGACTTCGGCCCCGTTTTGCACCGAGTTTCATGTTGTAACAAAATGGTCCGAAACGCACCAAAACATGAGTTTAGGGTCAAATGGGATGCATCGGGTGCGTTCGTTGCGAAAAATTCGGACGCGACATTTTGCGCGAAGTTTTGCACTAATTCCACCAGTTCGGCCCGTTTTGCACCGACTTTCATGCAGTAACGAAACGGTCCGAAACGCACCAAAACATGAGTTTTGCACGAACTTTTGTGCTAATTGCACAAGTTTGGCCCCGTTTTGCACCAACTTTCATCCAGTAACGAAACGGTCCAAAACGCACCAAAACATGAGTTTTGCACGAACTTTTGCACTAATTGCACCAGTTCGGCCCCGTTTTGCACCAACTTTCGTGCAGTAACGATATGATCCGAATCCACCAAAACATGAGTTCAGGGTCCAATGGGGTGGATCGGGTGCATTCGTTGCAAAAAGTTCCGACGCAACTTCGTTGCACGAACATTTGCACTAATTGCACCAGTTCGGCCCCGTTTTTGCTCCAACTTTCGTGCCATAACGAATGGTCCGAAACGCACCAAAACATGAGTTTTGGGTCCAATGGGGTGGATCGGGTGCGTTCGTTGCGAAAAGTTCCGACGCGACTTTGTTGCAGGAACTTTTGCACTAATTGCACGACTTCGGCCCCGTTTTGCACCGAGTTTCATGTTGTAACAAAATGGTCCGAAACGCACCAAAACATGAGTTTAGGGTCAAATGGGATGCATCGGGTGCGTTCGTTGCGAAAAATTCGGACGCGACATTTTTGCGCGAACTTTTGCACTAATTCCACCAGTTCGGCCCGTTTTGCACCGACTTTCATGCAGTAACGAAACGGTCCTAAACGCACCAAAACATGAGTTTTGCACGAACTTTTTGCGCTAATTGC